>JAWQUT010000088.1:7500-25292 GCA_033807755.1 Ellobium chinense | reverse complement strand
TATATATATATATATATATTCAGGGCTGTGGCTACAACCACTACACATCTGATTTCAGTTTCTCTGAATACTTGTCATGCGACTGCCATTTACAAAATTTATATAAAGTTGCAGTTGATTCACAAAACTATACAGTGTAAGCCAGCATGTACAATCAATCTCACTTGGGTTAAAATGCTGTACCAGAGAGGGTTGAAAGAAAAAAAGGAAGACTAAGACTACATGTATGATAACTTACAGGTAAAGCCCGTCCTTTAGTTTCTATTGGCAGAAAAACACAAACGACACCACAGATCATGCACAAAACACCATACACCCATGTTGCTGCGGCCACTGAGCTTGAGAGTAAAACCTGAGGAATGATAATGAATGTACAAATAATATAATCAGACAAACATTGACAACAGAAGAAGCATGTTCTATTTTTTTCTCATC
Organism: Ellobium chinense; assembly: GCA_033807755.1. Lineage (NCBI taxonomy): Eukaryota > Metazoa > Mollusca > Gastropoda > Ellobiida > Ellobiidae > Ellobium > Ellobium chinense. The sequence continues at coordinate 24,857 of JAWQUT010000088.1, read as the reverse complement.
ATTCCTTCGATTTTTGACCATCTGATTCAAGAATGTCATTCAAAGAACACTTTTATACACAGTAGAGTTGACTTAACACAACAGCACTTTACTCAAAATTACAGTTAACCCAAAATGAAAAATAATCCCATCCAAAAGCTTTTTGTTTCATAGCAGAGTAAAATATCTTCAGTAACCCAATAATGATTTTTTTTGATCCTTCGATAACATGACAATTACTGCATCACTATGAGAAGAAAAAGTGACTGAGAAATGAAACAAAATGTTCCACTGCTGTCGCAATTTTTCCTCTCTGTGTCCATTGGAGATCAGGCGAGTGGAAATTTCACAACTATTGTGTCAGTCAAAAGTGATGACAACATACTGTGATATAAGGGGAACCGTTAGTCTTTCATTATAGTTGTGAGCATAACTCTATGCTCACAACTACTGTGAAAGACTAGAGCTTATGTTGTGTTTTCAAGAGTATACATGGCAAATACAATGGAGAGTTTTTATTTTCAAGTTCAGATATCTTACAGATCTGTAAGGCAGAGATAGGTTTGTGTATGGCATTTTCTGCTGTTACAACCATACTGCACATTATTAATTAGACATGAAATTTACATCTGATTCTAGTTCATAACGGCAATAAGATCATAGCACTAGGAAAAGCCATGCTTATGCCTAGCTCTGCCATATCGTTCCATAACAGACCCAACATTAAGCTCTCCACTACTGTTGTCATCATTAGGCTTAAAACATCTTGTTGATTACTCGGGTTTCCCTCTAAAAATGTTACTATACCGCACCCAAACAGGCTTATCATAAAATTACAGGACGTCCCAAAACATTTCACATTAAGCATATAATTATCATAATATCCATATGACTAATCTAAGCCAGTATTACTTTGGGACCAGGAAAGTGTCTTGAAATGGCACTGGCGCAGAGCGTTTTTTGCAATAAATATGTTAAAGTGTATAATCACCAGTTGCCCTGAGGAAAACGAGTGATTGTTTCATAGACATTACTCACAATATTGTATGGAATTACCTGTGCAACAAATGGCGTCAACATGGCACCCACCCTGGCCCATGCTGAAGCTGTGCCCATACCTAATGTGCGAACTGATGTAGGATACAGCTGGAAATGAAAATTAAAGCACATGCTGATTATGGTTTTCCCCATTATATAAAGCACACAGATTTGTTATTGAAAGTACTTATATCACATTTCAACCATTTATTATTTTAATTGCCTATCACTGTCGAATTTCAGATCATTGAGAGACAGTATAGGTTGCTTTTTCAAGTCTTTATTTGTACCATATTTTGTATAAAACCTTGACAGTTCAACACATTGCAATTGGAGTGATGAGTTGAAGAATTAAAGTTACCAGTAAATGATAATGTTATATATAAATACTCAAGAAGGATACAAGAGAAATGAAGTATCATTAATAACAAAGACAAAGAGACAAACTTGGTGTCTTAAATCAACGAACCACATTAAAGACTTCATTGCTCACCTCAGAAGAATATATATACACAAAATTAAATGAGGCAGAGGCAAAGGCCCTCACAAAGAACATGAACATGGTCAGGAGCTTGAGCCCCACTCTGAGTTGTATAAGAATAAAGAACAGTCCAGTTCCAAGATAGCACATAGCTCCTGTTTTGCGTCTTCCTATTCGGTCAATGAGGAAGAAGTTGATAGGTAAACCTGAGGAAAGAAGAGAATATTTTCAGTGGCAGAGTGCTGAATGTTGTTACTGAAGATACAATTGAAGTGTTTAGCCTACAAGATTTCAGAGTGCTATTAAGTAGAAAGTAATGCTTTTGCTTTCTGTATTCTCTGTTACGTATTATTATATTAGTCCACAGAAGCCAGGAGGTTTAAATGTAGGTTGCATTTTTAACATGGATGGCATAATATTACAGTCAATTCAACTCAATCGCAGTTCCTTCAAAGCATGGAAAAGTTGCAATTAAATACCACTGTGATTATTCAATGACTTTTTAAGCAAAATTGATATTCAGTTATCTGAAAATGGCTATGTTTAAAGGGAAGCTACCATTAGGTGAAGTCAACAATGATATAACTTCATCCCTAAAATCATTTGATTCACATAAAGCTATATGTGCATTGTGACATAGCACTTACTTTGATACTGACTGATAATATCAAGTTGTAGTTGTTTGGTAAGTAAATACAGTCGACTCCGCTTAATCGCTCTCCGCTTAATCGCCTTTTCCGCTTAATCGCCTCGTTTCCTAGGGAAGTGAATTTTTTCTCTATAAAAGTCACTGGATAATCGCCTTTCACTCCGGATAATCGACCAATCTTCAGCACCCATGAATTCAAAGATCAGCGGTTGAAGGGTTACAAACAATGTACACAGACGGTTTAACTGCGCAGCGGATGGCAGACCAGTTGACTGAGTGACAGCTGCCACCCCGAAATAGGTGTGATAAGCCTTTCCTCTCCACCTCCCCTTGTCCCCCTTCGTCCCACGCTACGCATCACCGCCTTCGCCGTCCGATATGCTATTGCGCCGAAAGCCGTGGTATAGTCTCTGATTGTGCCTGTCTGGTGGATTTCAGTTAGATCAGAGAACGTGTCATGTGGATGAACGGTCTACCCCGACCATGCCATCCTACTCCTTATTGTCTGCTGGGTTATTGCGAGGGGCCAATGAGAGAGACCACGGAGATCAAACATTTTTGTGCGCTACAACACCGTCAAACTCGAGTTTGTCCCGAGTCTGGCGACAAGAAGGTGTCAATGCACGATATCAAACCACGACATCAAAGAAATTTAATCTTCTTACAAAAAATATGGCCGAAATTACTTCCACTGCTTAATCGCCACTCCGCTTAATCTACCACTTTTTCCGTGATCCCGAGGATGGGCGATGAAGCGGAGTCGACTGTAATTAGTGTGCATAAAGGACATACAAAATATGCTATCATATCAATATCTAATAACAATAATCTTTCTCAGATAGTAAAAACATTATCATCACTGAGCAGGTTTATATGGCACTACTACATATCATCTGTAAAGCTGGAGTAGTACGTACAAAGGTTGCTAAAAAACATGATGGTCTAACTCAGGGATGCCCAATCTTTTAGAAGGAGGTCCAGTTTTGTATGTTAGTCATTTTATGACTCCATTCCATATCAAAGCTGTATGCTTAATCCTAGTGCATGACACTTAATAAAATAAAAAAGTCTGTCATCAATAGTAACTAGGCAAATGATGATTTTTGTCTCTAGTGTACCAAGCTATGGCTCAAGGGTTAGCATCTGGTCACCCTTGATAAAGCTGGTTAAAAAACTATTTATGCTACAGTTTCACTGGAATAAGTACACAGATAGTCGTACATTCACTTCTAAATTAAATGAACATTAGTATCTATATACTGAATGTTCTTTTGGATCTGCGTCATGTTCAAGTAAATTTTAGGGCGACATAAATGATGCTGCCTTGACCAGTACCAGGCCATCATAATGGAGGATATTAGTGACTTCATTCTTTAGTTTGAGAAAAGATGATGACCAACTGCATAAACTTACTGAGCAGTTCTCCTAATGAGGAGAGCAACATGGTGGTATAATCATCTGTGGTGAGGTAGGCACACTTACAGTGAGACGTCTCTGTGAAAGATAGGGAGAGAAGAGAGACACTCTCAATGATCATAAAGGAGCAAACCTAGTGCAGAAGCACCTATCATACTTGGATCTCTTTCATATTTAGCTAAATGCAAAGAGATTAATTAATGGATTGTGCCAATGCTTTTTTGATATTCACTTTTCTGATTTAAAGGAAGGAGGATGTGAGAACAGAGGTGACAGAAAGAGGTAACATAATAAACTGTGGGGATCCTACAGTACAGAATTGTATACAAAGAGTTACATCCATGTTCCCAAATCTACATTTCTGTTATGTTGACAGACATATTTTAGAGGACATAAAAACAAAGATTATCTCTCTTATAACTGATGCTTTAAGCAGCTTAGCTTCCACCTGCAGAGTTTTTGTTTCTCATTTGCATGTACATGTACTTACTAAAGCTCTAAGACTTTGAAGTAAAACTGCTCCAAACAGTAACCCCATCTTCATTTCTTACTGTCACTACTGTCAGCCCAAAACCAAATGGCTTAACAGTGACACTGAACAAAAAAGAGATGAAAACTTTTCACAAGCAAAGTGTTCTAATTCCACGTACTTTCCTCATTTCGTACTCTTAATACTTCAGCACTGGCCAGAACCATGCCATAGTAGGTGAACGCCACACCAAACCACAGTATCCAGAGCTGAATTGTGGACCGCAGATACTCACGGCCGAATAAGTCACGGGGCCGCCCTAGAGGAATCTGGAGTAAGAATATAGCAACATATGCCTGATGAACAGACATGTTTTATTTTCTTATAAACACCTCCCCAAGTCAAAAATGCTGCTGTATTTTGCATAACATTGATAACATGTTGAGTTTTGCATAAGAAATAGTCACGCAGCTTCAGAATGAAGAATTGCTCTCAGAAAGCTTGGTAAAACCTCTCACTGATAAGATCACTGGATAACAACTACATGTCATAACATCTATATTATGTAAACCGGTGGAGAGGTAGGGAGGGCGTAGACGAGGCGGGGTGACTTCCTTCACATGCCAGTGAACTCCGGTAGTAGTAAGTGATCCTACACAGGCTGAACAAAGTGCAGTTCTTGGTGAGGTGGAGAAAGGAGTTGGCTGAACCTTTAAACAATATTCACTTAAAAGGGCACCTCCCTCTCTAGGGCTTTTGATTTTGAAGTTTATATGCTTACTATTCCCTTTTTCTTCCTTTATTCACCACAGCAAGGGACACCACTCCAGAAATTCCCAGGCAATGGTTCAAACTCAGTCATTTCTCACCGTCCCATATATAGATACAAAATGATAGATACATTTTGAGAAAATCAGACAAATTTCAAGTTCTAAACTGCATTTTTTATTCTGTGAGAAATTTTGATGCAGAATTGAGATCATACAATTAGGATTTCCAAAATCACATAACATAATGTCTGTCTGCACTACAAAATCTCACTGTTGCATTTTAGCTTCCTCCTTTGGTGCAGGTGGTAGGATTTTTTTTTCTGCCACTGACACTTTCCCATTGCTTAGGCCAGACATGCAAAACCGATAGCCTGTAATGATAACCTTACATCTGACTTACATCTGGTGACCTGACCAACTTTCCCTCTGGTAACTTTGATTTGTTGATCTTTGCTGCTTTTTGCAAAATTGTGTGAGCATCATCAATGTAACCAGCAGCAGTCAAAAATCTTGCAGACTCGGGTACAAGCTAAATAAAAGGAAGTAGAGAATTGGAAATAAGTCCTGGTGTTTCAAAAACTTGTCACAACATGAACATCTTGTTTGCTATTACTAAAAGAACAATTGGACTAACAGCCTTCAAACATTTTGTTAGAAAATGATTAATATCTGTTTGATATCAAATGCTTAGCAGAACCAAATCCTTCAATTGTTTCAAGCTTTTGTTTTTTTTAAAAACAAATTTGCACCATTTACATGATGTAAAAGGAATGAACGCTACATGATCTGCCCACTTCACAAATTTGGTTAGGTTGTCTCTAGTCTCTGAAATACAAGCATGATATTAATTATCCCTATGGCCGATAAAGTAAGCTGATATCCCAATATCGAGCCATAATGAACCAGTTAACAGTGCTGTAAACTATTATAAGTTAAGAGACATCATTAAATATTTCCACTGGTGTGACAAATGCTCACTGGATGATTGTCATTTTCTTATACTAAGGGGAACAAAGCATACTTTGGTACAAAAAAAGAAATTCTGTAAACTGCACACCAGTACAAGTACAAGAGGAAGCAACAAGTGCAGGATTCTAGTGATGCCTGAAGGAATTCAAATTACTATATTTACAGTTGAGTCCACTTAATCATAACTCCTCAGAATCTCTGAAAGGTTGCGTTTATATAAGAGCTGGTATTTTTGGCCATTTATTGCAAGGTGAGGGGGTGGAGAGGAAGGAGTAACCTTTAGCTCTGAGTTTTCACGGGCTTGAGACTGCCGAGGCCTGTTTCATTGGCCACTTTGCAGTAGCCCAACAGACAATAAAGAGTAGGATGGCGTGGTCAGGATCAACTGTCTATCCAAATGACACGTTCTTTGATCTAGCCAAAATCCACCAAACAGCTCTGGTGTTCAGCACAATGGGTGTTTGCATTCTCCATCTCTCGGTGATGGAATAACTTGAGGGGTAAAGGGGGTGGGGGGATGGCAGGTAGAGTGGACCTTGCCGCGTTCAGCATAGAAGCATAATCAGGAATAGCCGAGGCCAAGGAGAGGGAGGAGGTGGAGAGGAGGGGCTTATTACATCTGACAGGGCGTGGCAGCTGCGATTCAGTTAATTGGTCCACACTCCATCGCAAAGTTTCAGTAATCAGTGTAAATTTTTATGTATCAAATGTAATCCATCTACGACTGAGTTTTGAATTTTATGGCGCTGAGGAGTTGCAATTATGCAGAGTGAGTTGCGATTATCCGGTGACTTTTATACAAGAAAACTTCGGTACTGAGGAAAGTTGTGATTAAGTGGAAGTGGCGATTAAGCGGACAGCGATTAAGCAGAGTAATATAAAAGCCCTTTGAACTGCATTAAAAAGGAGTAAAAATAATTTAAAGAGATACTAAACTATACTATTGCAAGTAATAAAGTCTTTAATAAAGTATATCTTTACACATAGATTATCTTACTATTTTTCATGCAGTTTGAAGGATGTATTCCATATACTAAGGGGAACAAACATTCCACGCCTTCCAGTGTCAGCCCTCATCACTTCCCCTTGCCTTCAACTTACCGCGAGCCCAACACATGTGACTAGTACTGGCAAAGCTGAGAAAACCAGCAGCCATCTCCAACCTAGAACTGGGACCACCAGCATGGCCAGACCGATTTCAAACACGGCACCAAGAGTCCAGAATATCTAAGAACACAAGCACAAAAATAAGAGATTAAAACACAATAATGCTGGAACACTTATGCCTGTGCGATAAGTAAGTAATAAAGATGTCAAGCTAGGTTCAAATAAAGTCATTCTCATTCCTAGTATATGACAATTTGTAGAAAAAAAACATTAAGAAAAAAGGCCGACACAGTCATGCCTAATATCAATAAAATATCTAGTGACACATGCATTAAGAACAACCAGTTTTCTTTGCACAGCACACATAGCCTTTCATGTGCACAGTGGATAATGAGAGCACTTGATATTCACACTGGCACAATTCCAAAATCTTGAAACCAGTTCTGTATAATGTTAAATAAAGAACATTAATGATAATGTGGGGTATTTAAGGACCTCTACATAAATGACCCATATGCTTGCATGTTTATGTGCATGACAAGCATGTGAGGGTAGGGGCTGAATGTGTGATGGGTGACAGCTGGATATCATCATGGTGCTTCCATAATGGTCTTAGTCAGACTAGGATCAGGTTGGAATAAAGGTACCGTACCAAGAGTTTATTGGATCAAGATCCTTACTGACATGTTTTAAAGAAAATAAAATGCATCAGTATTTTCCTGCCAAAATTGGGGCTGCCAAGATATCTGCCAACTGTGTTTGCTTTGCCATAAAAATGTTTTCTTGCAATTTCTCAAAACCTGTGAAATATGACTTGGGTCATAATGGAAGCACAGTGACCATTTAATAAGTGACAGAGACTGGCATATAGGAAAGCCTGGATGAGAAATAATTTATAAAATAAACAGATGCTGCTATTGATCTGATTGTCTATTCTGCACTTACTGTTCCAAATATAAGCAGTTTGGCTCTGTACTTGGATGGAATGTATTCAGCATTCAGTGAAAAACTGAAATGTAAAATATGTACATGTACACATTGATCAATAAAGAAAGAAAAATGTGTGGGATAAGTTGTACAACATGAAAAAAAATCAAGCAAAAAGAGATTTTTGAGAGCCCACTCTGCTAATTTGTGAGATGTTACATATGACCTGGATTTGACCAAATTACTTTGAAGGATCAATTTTGAGAAGAAGGGATCAAAAAATCTCCACTAGAAAATTTCATGCCCCTACCAGGATTCGAACCCAGGGTCTCTCAGCTTGCAAGTCTGAATCATTACACCACAGAGACACTAACTTCACATTAATTCAATTCTTAAATACCCACTGCCTGAATCGGTCTCTACCTTCCATGTGTGAGCCTAGTGTTCACCCGTGACCCCAATACACAACCCAACTGTTCACACAAGCCTGGAGTGACAAATATCTTAAATGGACATAAAAAATAATGGTATTAATTATAATAGCACTCACAGGAAATAAACGTGATAATATGTCCTATTCAGATGCTGTATCTCTCCTTAGCAAATTACAGTAATGTCCACATTACATCCTGTCTCACCAACTGTAACTAATAAACGTACAAAGCAGTTCAGGTTTACATTTCAGTCATGGGGAAAAGGAAGAGGAGGTCATGTAAATATTGTAAAGAAAGATAAGACAACAGAAGAACTAGGCAGGAATGAAAAAGAAACTGGGATTGAAGGGGGAAGAATAAGAGGACAGAAGGAACACAATAAAAACAAACCAAATAGGAGCAAAAAGGGAATTCACTGAAAAAGAACATGTGAGAGGTGAAGACCATAGGGGGATAAATTTTTTCTCCATACCCTTGAGGGGAACCACCCATTCCGACACCAACCAGTCCTCGCAGAATGAGCATCCAGGCATAGGATGGGCTGAATGTTGTCAGGAATCCAAAGTAGCCAATACACATTGTTACCATCACTAGTGTCTGTGAGGAGAATTGCAAGGACAAATAAAAGTAAATTTGATAAAGTAACTCCTTTCCACTGAATGTATTAGATGGATGGATGGATGGATGGATGGATGGATGGATGGATGGATGGATATGGATGGATGGATGGATGGATGGATGGATGGATGGATGGATAAATGGATGAATGGATGGAAGGATGGAAGGATGGATGGATGGATGGATGGATGGATAGATGAATGGATAGATGGATGGACAAACAGAAGAACAGATGAACTCATAGAATGAAAGATGAAAAGATGACTAAATGTAAGTGAGGGAAAAGACTAACGATAAATGAAAGGATGGAAGGAAATATGACTTGGAGGGAGGAGGGGAGAGATACTTACAACTTTTCTTCCATATTTATCCCCTAAAATTCCAAGTAAAGGGGCTGATGCTCCCATACCAATAAACACAGCCTGTGGAGAGAGAAGAAGTGTTTAAAGATAGGGTTTCTTAAAAGTATTTCAGTTCATGACAAACCACTATGGTTGGGGAGTTAAGAAAAGCGACCAGAAGATAATCTCAGGATACAAACTGTGAAAAGCTTGTGAACATTCTGTAACTATTTTATCCAAAGGTTTTTGATGAAGACAAGACAAATCAGTGCATTATATTTCTGAGTAGTGAGCTGAGACAGCTCATGAATGTTCTGACCTAGTGGGGTTATGATACTGATTATGAGAGTTGCTCATTGTATGAATAATGAAATGGAGGAGTGGAAGAGTAGTAATTATTATGTATCTAGGAAACACAATTTCCAGGATTCATTTGGGATCCTCTTAGACTTTCCTATCTTATCCAAGCCTGACAGCTTTTCTTATGTAATCAGGTGGAAAGGCATATTCCATTCTATTATTCATGTATGGGGAGGAATGTGAGCCCAATTTAATAATTTTCTTAGATGTTACACATTATCTAGGGAAGTGTGTCACCAGGGATTTTACCAAATTACTGTGAAGAATCGATTTCGAGAGGAAGAGCCGAAAAAAAACCTACACTAGAGAATTTCCTGTCCCTATGGGAAATCGAACCCAGGGTCTCTCTGCTTGCAAGTCTGAACAAGCTACCACTACACCACAGGGATGCTATCTTCGTAGGAATTTTTCCTTAGATACCTAGTGGCTGAATATGTTCCTTACTTTCACGTGTGAGCCTGGTGTTTACCCATGGCCATGACCCTAACACGCTTCCCTTCTGCTCACACTAATAAATATTGGATCAAAGTTTGCTCATGTGTTCCCCACAATCTTATTCTCATGAAGCCCACATGGTATCCCTGTGTCATCCTTATGTATCTAGCCAGTCTGAGATCCATATTTCATTGTAAGTAAGTCCCACATGGGACTTTTAAGGGTTATCTAATTCACACCTTGAATCTCGCTACTAAAAGTTTTGAGAATGTTGGTTCGAACAAGAATTTGTTCAAATATATTTAAATTTAGTCAGTCAATATGTATACATATTTCCTCGTGAATTGTGTATTTGCCGTGTGCCAGCGTAATGTTCTTTTTGCTTATGGCCCAATATTTTTCTGAACTGAACTGAACATACTGTACTCTACAGAGGCCCAATTAGAACTCATATGGACATGCTAACAAGGCTTATGGTACCATAACAGGAGAAAAATGTGACAAGTGAGTCTAATGTATAACAGGAAGAGGGGTGAAGGGGCCGGGGGGAGCAGAGGAAGATGTAAAAGAGGGGTTGGGGTGATATTCACTAGACATATTACATTGTTATGAAACATTACAAGTTGAAACACTAGGCTTTGATCTGGATGAGAAGCTGTAATAATATATTGTGGTAATTAATGTAATACCAATGTAATAAAAAGGAAATGAAGACAGACATACTGTGGTTATGAAAGCAACTTGATAGTCCTCCAACTGCCATTCACATCTGACAAGGGGAGATAACACAGCCAGCATCATCATCTCCATGGCATCCGCAGCCTGAAATGAAAATAATTAATATTGAAGATGAAGAGTGGTGGTAGTGTTGCTGCTGTTGCTGCTGGTGGTTGTGGTGGTGTACCTACTCATTTACTTAAGTATATGTTTAATCTGATGAAGAGTCACATTTGATTCGAAAATTCGGGTACAGTTTAATAACATCTTAATTCTGATCCTGGTATTTAGTATAATTATTGAAGTAACATTTTTCAGTTCTTAACATCGCTGGCTTTGACGAAACTCTCTCTCTCTCTCTCCCCCCCCCCCTNCCCCCCCCTTTCTCTCTTTCTCTCTCTCCTCTCTCTCTCTCTATCTCTTTCTCTCTCTCAAGCGGTAGTTGTGATAGTGGTGACATTAACGGTCAGCGGTTTGCAGCGGCCAGAGGTGATAATGTGCTCCAAAGATGGATACATGCATAATTCAAGACGGGGTCGGAAGTGAGAGAGTGTTCATTGGATGCTTGCAGAGCTCACCTAGTTCATGTACCCAGTGAGTTTCACGTGCTCATTTGGAGCTCAACTTCACCACGTAACCTGTGCAGCTAGACTTTAACAAGTGCCCACACTAGACGGACATACCTCAACCTGTAACGCATAGCCAATTTCTTCAAGACTATTCCTCTCGTTGATTAGTCCATACGCCCAGTGAGAAGCCCCCATTCACAGTTATTTTGTGCTCTCAATGTGGCCAATCAACCAGCTAAACAACAAGTCTACCGGTTAACCATCCACCTATCAAACAACCGTCCAACTCCCCAAACCATCATCCAACCACCATTTCATCCATCCACCAGTCAAGAAACCTACACACCAATCGACACACCCACTAAACAGCTAACTACCGTGATCCATCCAACCATCCAAAAAGTTATCCAATCAGATCATTACATTTCAACAAAACCATCATCCACAAATCTCGCCTCCCTTTTTGCCTACCTACTCCTCCATTGCCTACCCAATACATCGACTAACCTATCAACCGGGTGACCGAGCAAGCAACCAAACAATCAAATGACTGAGAAAACAAGCAAGCGTTCAATCAATCATCTATCCGGTGAATCAACCAAGCAATTAATACGCCCACCTGCAAGCCAGCCACCCAAACAGCATGCATGCAACCGACCGACCGGGTGGCAAGGTTTGTAGTATTCTCTTATCATTAAAGGGAAGGAAAGTGAGCCCAGTCTGAAAATTATTTTTATATGTTACATAATATCTTATGGAATTGTGTCCGCAGGGATTTTTTAACAAATTATTGTGAATGATCAATTGTGACAAGAAAGGCCGATAAAACCAAACACTAAAAAATGCCATGCCCCTTATAGGAAATCGAAGCCAGGGTCTCTCGTTGCAAGTCTGAACGTTCTACCCCTACATCACAAGGACACTAACTTCACAGCAATTTAATTATAATTCTTAAATACACTGTACCTACTACCTGAATCGATCCCTAACTTTCACGTGTGAGCCTGGTATTCACAAGTGACCCTAATATACTTCCTGGCTGCTCACACATGCAAGCAAGCAAGCTACCAACCAACCTACCTATCCACTTACCAGCCAGCCAACCAATCGGCCCAACCAACTCGAAAACCAACCTCATTCATTCGATTCTTTCCATCCTCCTCACCGTGATCATCTTGCCAATAATGAAGATCTTGAACTGAAACCAGCCAAGTCCAATGGATTCAATGGCGTCTTCCACCGTGTAGGTCTTCACATTGTCGCTTCCAGGAAGACCGCCGTTCTCATCGGAAGCTGGGTTGCTGTTGCTACCACGGATGGGCACCCCACCAGGCCGGTGGCGGGGTGACGCCACAACATACTGCATGGTGCAGCGCACCAGCAGCACCAGCACGATGTGGTGCTTACTTCAGGGGCGGTGCTGGAGTTTATATCTCAGTGCTTGATGAGCGTCCAATGTCTCCAGTCCTGAGAAGTTCTGAAAACAATATGAAGTTTGATTTTATTTTTTAAAAAAGTCTATGTGTAACTGGGTGGCAAAGTATATAGTATTCTGTAGTGATTCTATATTACATTATTAAGGGGGAGGAATGTGAGCCCAGTCTGATAATTATTTAGATGATGTTACATATTATTTTACGGAAGTGTGTCACCAGGCATTTTATCAAATTACTGTAAAGATCAATTTTGAGAAGAAAGGCCAAAAAAAAAACTAACAGTAGAAAATGTCCTGTCCCTGTCGGGAATCGAACCAGGGTCTCTCAGCCTGCAAGTCTGGACGCGCTACCACTACAACACAGGGACGCTAACTTCCAACTTCACAGCAATTTTATTCTTAAAAACCCACTGCCTGAATACGTTCCCCAATTTCCACGTGCGAGCCTAGTGTTCACCCATGACCCTAACACACCTTCCGACTGTTCACATATGAATGAAACAATCAATAAATTTGAAAAGAGGAGCAACATTGATGTACTACAATCTGATTTGTTTTCATGCGATATCCTTGGCGAGTTTCAGAAGTAATAGTGGTGGTTTAAGGTAAGTCTTTTTTTATTAAATTTTGTTTGTGTGGCTCTGATCAGATTCACGAAGATACATTCCGGTTACTGTGCACTGTCAAAATATAATATAATATAATATAATATAATATAATATAATATAATATAATATAATATAATATGTAGAGATCTCTGTGTATTGGACCTGAACACTGGCAAGTCTTGGTTACCAGAGATACTCTCAACCTTGTTTCGTTGTCATCTGTAGGCGGACCTAGCTTTGATGATACTATTACACAGACGGCACGAGTCATTTAGGCTACATTCTCAATGGATTGAATCTTGCTACTTTTAGAGTTCACTGTGTACCGGACCTCAGCAATATCAGGTCTTGATTACCAGAGAACTTCTCGCCGATTGCTGGTTGTCAGCTGTCAGGTAATTACAATCAGGTTTGGATTATGACATTCTTGGCAGTTATACAGATCAGTCATGATTGATAAGCGCTGTCAATCGACTGTAAATTGTAAAAAATATTACCATGTAAACACTTTAGTCTGCTTTCATAGATGAGTCTCTAACAGCTGTTTTCGTTCATGGCATGTCATACATATAAACTACGATAAGATCCTCTATATGCTATGTAAACAAGATGAACGCTCATAGGATATATGAGCACAAACGATAATGGTCTTATACGCAGGGCAGATCCAGAGTATTGTGCCTGTAATTTATTTGAAAGCTTGTGCATTAACGATGGGATGTTTTATCATATATAGAGGATCTATCATGAGTGTTTGTTGGATATCAGATGTATGAAATTCTTATACGTTTTCATCGTATTCTCGATTTTTTTTCTCCCACTGCCATCGTTATAGTCGGAAAGAAGAATATTAGAATCGGAAAGTTTTGGTGAACTTACCCGTGGTGTTTGCTATTTTGTTTTGTCTTAACCTCTGTTTTTTAGTACACAATAGCACCGTCTAATTTTTGCCACATCCTCCTCCGACACACGGCCGTTGATAAAAAGTTCCATTATCAAATTTTAAAAATTCAGATGGCTGCCAGCATTTTGATCCGTTCTCACGTCCGGTCTCCGCAACAGGCGTCACATATCTAGCAAATGTCTAGTAGGTGCGCACACCACGCAGCAACCAAAAGCGCGCGCGCGCGCGCGCACGCACGCACGCACGCACGCATAAGNCACACACACACACACACACACACACACACACACACACACACACACACACACACACACACACACACACCGTCAACGCTACTGAACACACTTTTTGAATGACAAAATGGTTTTGACTTCCGAATTACTTCTAGCTAAATCTTTTCATTTTGTTGCCAGGAAGTGAATGCCTTTAAGACGGTTCTTGAAAATTATTGTTGTGATCGTTGCGTTTAAGCAGTTTCTACCTATCTTCATTTGTATTCTTAAATGTTAACATTTTAAAGTTTCACACAGTACTACTATACATGTTCGAGAAACATACCTATTATCGCTTTTTTCATAATGTTTATAAAGAAAACTTTTATCATAGACACAGAGACAATTTTAAAAAAAGACATTTTCTTTCAAGACAAACTGGTTTAGAAGCCAATGCAAAATCTGGTAACAATCCATTCAATAAGAAAACAGATACTTTTTAAAAAGCATTATTCATTATGAATGCACTATAATAGGTTCAACATGCAGAGTAATATAATTATTACGATGGTAAGATATCCCATCGTATGCGCAAGTTCTCCAATACTATCAGATCTCAAAATGTCGAAATCAATTTTTTTTTAATACTTCTCATAATCTCAAGCTATAACAAAACAGTCTCCCCTTGCTATTTCTCAAATGATATATAGATCCAGAACTTCTCATGTACCTTGTTTACATACCAGCAGGAGGGATGACCGCTCTCGTGACGGAGAGAGAGAGAGAGAGAGAGAGAGAGAGAGAGAGAGAGAGAGAGAGAGAGAGAGAAGGAGAAGAGAAAGAGAGAAAGGGGAAAGAGCCAGAAGGAGAAATAAGGGCAGAAGATTGGGGGGGGGGGGAATAAAAGAGAAAAGAGAGAGCTAAAAAAGAGTGAAAGGGAACGTTGTTGCAGTCAGGGGCGTAGCGTAATGGTAGTCAAATAGTCAATGACTACCGCTTGGAAAAAGAATGCTTCACACTTTTCTTAAAAAGAACAGATGACTACCACTGTCGTACTGAAATAAGAAATGCTAGCTGTCATCGCCCTTTATGAATTAGCAGTTTAATAGTAGACTAAGAAAAAAAGACCTGCGCAAGCCACTCGAAATGATTGACTATAAAGGTCAACCCCTCGAGCCGCGCTTCGTGCACTCTACTTTGTCAAAAGAATGACACTTGCACCCTGATTGAGCCCCAAGCGCAACTCAGCTGCTTAGCCAGTCTAGTAGTCATTTTGGATTTTGACTACGTACGTGAACTTGCATGCAGTTCCTTTTCTACTGTATTAGGCGCAAAAATCAGCATTTGCACCCAGACTGAGCCCCAGTTGTGCCCGCCAGCAGTGTTAAAATTTCCATGCCTGTAGGCAAAAATCGAAATGACTGCGGAACACAGAAACGGCAATGAAAAACGTCAGATGAGTGATTTCCCCTCATTCATTCACCTACTTCGAATGGGGTCAGGCGTGTTATTGTAAACTAAGGCTTCAGTGTTGTCTCGATGCTTTTAACAGAGGCAAGATCGTAATTTAGATCAAGTGTAGAACTAGATTTAGATCTAGTAATGTCTAGACCCTACATAATTTGAAATGTTGTGTTTTCGACGGCATGCATTTAGTCAAGCCCCTCAGTAAACGTGGCTAATAACCGTTTCGGAAGCAGCCAACGTTTGCCTGCGCTGAGTACTCGATTAACATCTTACAACGACTAAAAGACTCCACACGTTCAACTATGAGCCAAACACGAACAAGAAACGTATTGTTATTTATGCAAGCATAGTTGATTGAAAAAGTGTCATTAAAATTCTCTTTTTCTTTTACGACACCATCCTTGATCATTTTACCACGCGAAGGAAAAAGGCATCAATCTTATCTACAAAGAGTAAACAAAAAGTCGCTGAATTTTGCTGTTGTTGTTGTTGATGTTGTTGTTGTTGATGTTGTTGATGGTGTTGTTGGTGTTGTTGTTGTTGTTGTTGTTGTTGTTGTTGTTGTTGTTGTTGTTGTTGTTGTTGTTGTTGACCTGCTTTAGGTAGTAAAGCAAATCTTGCTCTATAATATTGTGTTTCTCTGTTTCAAGCATGCTACCCTACCCCCCCCCCCCCTTAATGTAAATGTAGAGTGACCCTAATCAATGTGCAAGTTTGACTACCTGATTTTAACCCCCGCGCTACGCCCCTGGTTGTGCTGTTGTTGGTCGGGCTGGGGATATGGAGTTAGTATTTCGGGGCGAAATGGCCCCATCACTGCACACTGGCAAGCTGTGCATTCCCCACTGCGTAGGGACGTAAACAATTCATCACGGTCCAGAAGTTCATTAAGCTTGACAGTCAACAGACTGGGATCAACGAGAGGCCCTTATCTGAAGTTGTTGTTGTTGTTACTGTTGTTGTTGTTGTTGTTGTTGTTGTTGTTGTTGTTATTGTTGCTGTTGTTGTTGGTGGTGGTGGTGGTTGTGGTGGTGGTGCTGTTGCTGGTGCTGCTGCTGCCGCTGGTGGTGGCGGTGATGGTGGTGGTGTTCTTTTTTTAATTTTGGTGATGAAATGGGATACTGGCAGCGTTGTAATGGTATAAAGGAATGTGTCGTGTCCCTCTCTACAAGACTGGGATTTTCTCTGACAAATGAAGTTAGTCAACAGATGTAGCGAAATTGTGTTAACACGATTCTCCTCTTTAGCTCTTTAGCATATTCAAATGCCAAAATATTTTTAAAAGGGTAATACATCCTACCAATAACAAATCTAGTTCAAAGGGAGTGCATACTAACAAGATTCTGGGGCAATAATAAGTATACGGTCTGATGCATGAACGAGCAATAGTATGGGATGGCTGATTGCCTGGAGAGGTGAGGCAGGAGAATAGTAGCTTACAACTTAGTTTGA
>JAWQUT010000088.1:0-2500 GCA_033807755.1 Ellobium chinense | reverse complement strand
CTGATTTTAATGTAGTATTTATTATTACAACGTTTTAAAACAAAAAAAAAATACAGTGATTTAGTTCTGAGATATCGCCTGGTGGCATGAGCCCCAGTGTGAATGGCCTCTGTGTGATTGTGTGCTTGCGAGAGTCTGTATGAGGACGTGCGTGCGTGTGCGTGTGTGTGTGTGTGTGTGTGTGTGTGCCAAAGAGTGTAGTATGAGGGTATATGTAATAAAGTCCAGATGGATCGGAGCGGATGATGGCTGAGTGCATCATAGTGTGTAGTGTTTTTTTATTTCTATTTATGTGGTGATTTGGTGATGTATGGAAATGGCCAGGAAGACCTACAAATAAATAAATCTTGATTCTTGAATCTTGTTATTAAGCACACTTTTGTTCGGTCCTAAGATGTAAGAATTATCCGTGATCCTCTGTGTAAGAAAGAAAACTGACATGTAGTGCGTGGGTCGTTCACAGACGCAGGGTTTTTCAGGTTTATGAGAGGCAAGGGGCGCCGAAGCGAATGCCTTATCTACCCCACAGTAGACCTGGCTCAGGGAAGGACATCTTGATCAGTTTGGTAGTGCACAATGAGAAAACTTCGCAGTTTAAAATGACCAAGAGTGGACCGAAATAGACTGAAGGGAGGAGAGAGAAGGGGAAGAATCCGGGGTCACCCGAGCTTAAAGGCAGACAGACAGCACTGCTGACAGTCGGAGAATCAGAATGCATTAGACAGTGGATCTCGGATTAAACTGGATCATCAAGACGGAAGGACTGCTGCCGTTTTAGCCGAGGTCTTGTTTAACGCGAGATTAGGTCCTAACATTAAAAAACAGAGGGAGAGGGGAGATACGAGTAACAGGCTTATTTTTATTATTATAAAGTAGATCCGAGTGATAAAAGTCTTGCAAACTGCACACCCGCAAAAAGTAATAAACTGACGTTAAAGAAGATGATAAATAATACGCTTTTCAGATAGTGCAGGATCTTATCCTTGTACTTGAAGTAATTAAAATGGTAACGTATATAAAACGTCTTTCAAACTGCAAATAAAAACGACAAGAGTAAACTAAACATAAAGGGATATAACGTAGATCCGAGTATTTGTTAAATGTTCTGTAACTTCCGGATACTGTTGTTCTCCTAGAATGATGTTTCTTTCTTGAAAAGCACAAAAGACCGACAAATCAAAGATAAAAAAAAATTGCCTACAATCTTGGCACAAAGAAAACCATGTGAGGCGGTTAATGTGTTTGGCACGTGGTTCACTGCGCTACCAAAGGGATTGATACGTTATGGTTAATCGGGTCTGTTGAATAAAATGTTCTAGAGTACCAATTTCAGAATTAATTAGGCTACAACGAAACGTGAGGTTGCACGCCAAAGTAGATAATAAATAAATTTTATAAATAGTATAGAAGGCCTTCAGGTTCGTCTCTAGATTGCGGATTTCATCGATTTGTGACTGGAATCATTAATTAATAAAATATCATTATTAATTTAATGATATTTGAAAGTGAATGTTGTTTTATTTCATACAAAACTGACAGAAGAAAGAGAAAGCAGAGATAAAATAAAAACAAAAAAACAAAAAAACAATTTTGGGCAAATATTACTTTCAGGGGAGCGATGAATTCGCCTATTTCTAAAACACAATGAAAGCTTTGTTCTGATGTATTGGATCCAGGAACAGGGGCGAAGGGTCCATATAATCAAATAATCACTGATTACCAGCCGAAAATGCCGTTGGTCGACCTTGGCCTTCGTGGCAAGTTAAACAAGAACACCGCCGATATCCTATTTATTTGCTCTTTGTCAGGCCTATTCTTACTTTGACCTACTTTCAGAACCTGATACCCCTCCAATTTTCTCTGCTCTATTCACTGATTAATAGGGATAAAGAAGAACCTGGACACCCCTATAGCCAAATGTGGAGTGGCCTCACAAAAAAACTCAATGAAAGCAAGGAAATTTCACCGGCTAGTAAAGAAGAGCTGCTAATCAAGGTCTCCGCTTGATTTGTGGTACAGCTTTCACCTATTGCGGTTTAATGTGATGCGGAACAAAAAATAACATTGGTAAAACGAGACACTATTCTATAGCATTTAGTGAAATTCATTATTATCAAGGGCCTCTTTATTCGACAATAATTAACACTGTTGCTGACGAGTGACATGCCTTCAGTCATAAGTTTACGACCACTTTTATTTTTCGCTCAGTTTAGAAATGAATCCACACTTGCAGAAAGCCACATAAACAGTCTCACCACACATTCCATTCACGAGCCCAGTGCTGGTGTTGCCACGTTGCCTATTTTGTAGTGCAATGTAGCTGAATCCCAAAATCTTTGGTTGGGGAAAGCACCTTGGGGTATATTTACTTTTTTTATGAAGGAGGTTTCTGACTTTATGAAACATACAAACAAACTTATTAAATAAACATAAATTCTTCTTGGGAAATAACATGAATGAGAAAACGTCTTGGAAAAGTAATTCAGTTGCCCCCCCCCCC
>JAWQUT010000087.1:2125683-2141021 GCA_033807755.1 Ellobium chinense | reverse complement strand
AGAGAGAGCGAGATCCAGCAATGTATGTTAACCTTAGTAAACCAAACTGGCAAGGTGACGGACATAATGTGAATTATGTGGCCAGCAAGAGCAGCACAGTGTCCTGTAAAAACTTTAATAGCCGTTAAGTATTGTCTTATAACAAGTGGACCGGAAGTTTCACATATATTGCCATGTTTGTCTACGAGAAGAACTGACAGTTATGACTGCACTCTTTTACAGGAGGTCATTTTTTTCCAGGATCCAGAGAGAACTCTCAGAGATATAGTGATGCCTTTATTAAAGGACAGCATACAGTGACATCACTATTCTCAAGACGATCAGCTTAAAGGGCAATGGCGGACATGAAAACAAATAAACAAATAAACAAAAACACACGGTGAGACCAAACAAGCTGGTATGAAACACACCAGTAGCATCACCACTAGTGTAGTATACATCAACAAACACTAGTATAGTATAGTCCTTTCTTCCAGTTGTATATTTTATCAGTGTGACAAAGGTTGCTCTACCGGGCTCTACTTCCTGCATGAAATCAAAGTGGGCCAAGACTTTCCAGGCCAGGCAAAGTGACCAAGAAGTCTTAAAGCCACTTGTACAATCTTAAGAACTTCACGAGACGAAATGATGATCTATTCTGAAACCGGGACAGGTCTGGTCCACAAAACTTCTTCAGTAAATCCCCTGAAATCTCTTTGAAAGTAAAACGAAAGTTTGGAGTTGGACCCCCGGCAGCGCTCGTTAATTTCACGGTGTAAAGGGGAGACAACCGTTAGATTCGATCATCATTACTCCAGCCAACATAAAACACAAGATGAACTGTGCGGGTCTGATGGCGCATATTGGCGGGCTGTGTGGGATGGCATTACCTAAGTATACTCGTACCTTCGGAATCCCAAATGGCTGTGACAAAAGAGGCGGCTTACCACGGCCAGGCCGAGTTAATCCTGGCTTTAGTGCTCTTCACACCCAGAGGCCAATGGAACAGAACAATGTGCTGTCCAGCAATGATTTTATACAAGAACTTCTCTTCTCCCGTCTTTGTTTTGGATGCACTTAAGTCTACATTTGCTGTCGCCACCTGAGAGCGAAATACAATTATTTCTGAAAACCACAAACTCCGTCATACACTCTTTCAGCGTTGGTTTGACCGCTGCTCTAGATCTAATGGGAAATATAATTATAATTTATCAAACACCTTGACTGCCACAGCCTTTGATATATCATTTGACTGAACTTGGAATTAAATCTTACCAAGTCAGCGCCAAATCAACAGGGCTGGATTTTCAAGTGCAAATAAATCTGCACACACAGCCCCGCATTACTGGCCTAAAATAGCGTAGAAAAAAAAGACATTAAGAGAGCAGAGAAGAAGTTGGAAAAGAATCCTCAGCTGCATGTTTCCTTACATCATCGTGAATATTGAATTTAGAGATGAAAGCGAGTGAAGATTGTTTCTTGTTAACATATACTTCACTGTTCACCCCGCCCACTCACAGCTAGGCCAGCCATGCGCCGTCATGAAAGTTGTTTGTTCAGTAATTAAACGGTTAATATCAGTTTGTGTACATTGACGGGATCAGTCTGAGCACCCACTCATTATCTCATGCACGATCTGAACCTGGCCTGTCTCTGAGAGCTGGGGCTGGCGGGGAGCGGGGCACGCAGGGCTGACACTTGACCCATATGGATACCGTCTGATCCGGATTAATTCTCACTAAGAACAAACTTTCTTTTGTCCCGGCTATGTGGACGTTAAGAGCGAGCCTGACAATGTCAACCGAGTACATCTGATAAATTACATGTTACTATGCATGTGCATTTCATCATGTTGTGGACAACAGCAATATGGAGGCTTATGGAGCCTTGCTGGACTGTACGCAATGACTGATTATTAAGTCACAGTTCAGGTGAAAACAGAGGTCACTACCTGAGCTGGTCAAAGGTGAGCTGTAGCCTACACTTCTATTGTCTGGACATTAACTTGGTGAGCTCGTGTCCGGAATGCACGTACGGATCGTCCTAACATCATGAAGACAGCATGATTCCAATATTCTTTCATAATGTGGGAAACCATTATGGGTGCCATATGGGTTCCAGATAGTATGTCACTGGGAGGCTGTGAAATGAGTGAAATGTCACAGAAGAGAGAAAAGAGAGAGTGCCCACCTGACTGTGAATAACCGTCGTCCTTGACAGTCCTTGTCTTCTATCTCCTCCATACAAAACGATCAAATTCCTTATCCACATTCCAACACAGTTCTGTGGCCATGCCACACCTTCAATCAATCTCTCCAACAGCCCGTAAGAATTCCACAACATGGCGTTTGCTCCGTCACTTCTGGATACTTGATCTTGCATAAAATGCCCATTAGGGTCGACACTAACATTCCAGATCTACTCGCTCTGTTTGAACTCGGCAACTTTATAATCTTCTCTGTGTCTCTTAAACAGGAAAAGGACACCCATGACGTCACACTACTTCCGTCACCAGGGACCATAACTCGTGACACCTACAGCGGGAGATAATTAGAGCCACCAACGGCCTCCGTTCAGTCAGAGCAAGTCTTGTCAGGTCAATGAGTTTTTCATCGTTTTTCTCGGTGTGATCGTCTCAGACACAATTCGTAGAAATAATCCCTAAAGACATCTTTTATTAAGATGAATCACCGTATGCTCGGCACTCCGTCCAGCTCTCACTAGGTGGCACTGTCACGGTTCTGGTGGTCGCTAGGAATGGGGACAACGCACTATTAATCACTAGTAATTTCCAGTTTGACATCTTAAACTTTTAAACTTGTAGACTCGGACAAATGGCTTGGTAATCTTCACGTAAGTATTATCCAGGTACCAGGGCGCCGTGCAATACATTTAAAAATAATGTGCAGTTGTATTTTAAACCTTGAAATTGAACGTTGAACTAGAGAAATATCAGCCATGGCCCTCTGTATCACTACGGTGACTGACTTGTCGTCCAAAATGGCATTTTATGTTTTATTACAATATTTCCCTTTATTCATTTGGTATAGATCTATTATAATTTTTTATATCGTCCGACTTATAAAGATAATATTATTATTACCGTAACGACTTTGACAGAGATGTTACTCTAATAATCAGATGTTTAACATAAAATAAAATAGAAGGAAAGCGTCCACGTTATTCTAATAATCAGATACCATGATAAGAAAATGTAGCACAGAATGACAGTGAGACTCAAAGAAGTGATGTACTACAGTAAGAAGCTGGTGTGTGCCTGAGTGTAATACAACCTGCCTGGACTAGTCCCTGACTTGCCAAGAAGTGTTCGTACTCAAGATGAAACCGGAAGTGATGTTGATCTGGCCAGTCTGTGCTAAGTGGCAACAACCGAACTAATTCCGACCTTGGTCCAATGCTCTTTAATATCGATAGTACCCGCATGAGTAATGGACCTTTCTCAGTAAGTCAACTGCAACCACCAATGCTCTTTAATATCGATAGTACCCACATGAGTAATGGACTTTTCTCAGTAAGTCAACTCCAACCAAGTTCATTTCCGGGTTGTATAAAATACTCATGTGACTGTGTCATTAAATCTCGCTGCCGAAGCCAGTGTAACAAACAATATCAGCCAATAATAATTCCTCTGCTATTGGTAAAAGTGGAAAGCGGAAGTAATGATTGTAGAAGTTGTGATGTGCATGTATAATAACTAAGAGTGGTCCATTTGACAAGCATCTCCAGGATATCATCGTAGAAAAGTGACTGGCATTTTTAGATTGCTGGCATTTACCTTTTAAAATAGTTCTCACACATTCTGCAGCAATTTATACACACAATTTATACACACAGCCAAATGGCGTCGTCTGTCAGCTTTGCTAAGTGATTAGTGGTGATATCACTGATGTCTCTAGTGTTGACAGTCTAATAATAGTCCAACATTATGTTCCCACATCCCCCAGAGATTGGTGAATGAGTATATTATCATAGTTATTGGTTTGGCTTGAGTGAGGTGAGGCTGCCGGTCGAGGGGGTCCTCAAAAACTGTTATAAAACACGATGTATAGAAGTGAAGTCTGTCACCCACAGCCAACAATGGAAGTAATTTGACAGACAACTTCACGACAACTCGTCTATCTGCATGACTCTGTGGGGTCGCCTACATCTTTGAGTCCTCATCTGAACTTAATACCTCAGCTGCTGGTCTGGGACTTTAAGCAACTTGTGTAAGTGCGTAACCCTGACACTGGGCCTTTCACTTGTCTGTCACTAGAGACTTCAGCTTGAAACATTTCACCACAGGGTGGCAAGAAGAGGTCAGTTGGTGCGGCTTTGAGAACATGTTTGGGTGGATGTTTGCGGTTGAACGTCTTTGAGGAAGGCACATTCCTGACTCCTCTAACAGGATACGAGGATTTACCATGGCAGTTGTGGGCCTTGTTTAATCACTACATTATCACTGTTTGCCTGCATAAATCCTCCTCGAGCCTTGAGCTCCTCACTTGATTGTCCGTCATGTACACGAGCACAGTCTCTCCAGGAGTGCCCAGGGTGGCTGGAGTGCAAGACATGATGGACGAACGTGCAGTCCAAATGTCACTTGGTACAATATCACACCCGTACATTTCGTAATCCGTAACTAATCTTCTCTCTCCACTCCCTCCCCCCCCCCCCCCCCCCCCCCCCCCCNNNNCAACCCCAAACCTCCTCGAGTTCTCCGTGCAAGGTGTCGGAGGATGCCTTCTGTCCAATATTACCCGGTCTATGGATGGCTGTGGACGGCTGTGGATGACTGTGGATGGTTGTGGATGGTTGTGGAAGGCTGTGGATGGCTGTGGATGGTTGTGGATGACTGTGGATGTTGTGGATGGTTGTGGATGGCTGTGGATGGTTGTGGATGACTGTGGGTGGTTGTGGATGATTGTGGATGGTTGTGGAAGACTGTGGATGGCTGTGGATGGTTGTGGATGGTTGTGGATGGCTGTGGATGGCTGTGGATGGTTGTGGATGGCTGTGGATAGTTGTGGATGGCTGTTGTGGATGGTTGTGGATGGCTGTGGATGGTTGTGCATGGCTGTGGATGGCTGTGGATGGTTGTGACTTTGAATGCTCTTATTCCCAGGATACGAGGATCAGCTCTCCTCTCTGGACCACAAGGGGATGATAGGAGCTGCGAGCTAGAAGTTACGATCTTAAGCATTATTAGGGAGCTTTTATTCGGAACGCTTATAGACGTCTGTTGCAGATGTAGGCATGGGCATCTGGTACTTCCTGGTGTCACATAGAGGTCTGTACAGTTAGAATCGGATGTGAATTTCACAACAATTTCACAACGTGCAATATGAATTTAGCAGCAAAAAAATGCCTGCCTCATCAATAACGGTCCGTGAGATCCGAACGTAGAAACAAACGCTTTTTATTGTCTTCCATGTTGATGTACAAGCAGGTCATGAATCTAACTTCATAATGTGGTTTTTGGTCTAAACGCTCACATAGTTAACAACATTCTACCTCGTTTTCTCATCGCTCTCTCCTTCCTCTTTCTCTTTATCTCTCTCCCTCTCTCTCACTCTCTCTCTCTCTCTCTCTCTCTCTCTCTCTCTCTCCCCTCCATCTCACATCTTCTAATTCCGAGCTCGTGAAGCTGTTTAACAGTCTTATATTGACAAAGTAGTAGAAACATTGTGGGTAAAATCCTGACTAGATAGAGACAGTGACAGAAGGGGGAAGGGTCGACACGCGTGACAGGCGGTTCTCTGTTGACTTTCTTGCCTACCCGTGATTTACTCACGTTTGTTTAGCGAGCCCCTGGTCGTTTGCAGTTCGGGACATGACGTGTGTGGAAAAGTTGTGGAGATCAGTTGGGAGTAGATTAGCTCACTAGCTAGCACTGTGGCCATCCCGGGCGTGTAGAGCATCTTGGGTGGACACCAGTCACACTGGCAGCATGTGAAATTCCGAAAGAATCTCCAGGCAAGGATAAAAACATGAGGACATTCCACACATACACACAGATCAGTGAACCCGACGCACACAGGTGACCGTCACGTGTAAAGTCTACTGTCAATAGTTAGTGAATAGTGTGAGTTTCTTCTGTTTACCTGAGCAGTACTTACTTCACTACATTTTCTTTGTACCTACTCAATTTATTCCAAGGACTCCCACACACAACAATGTGATCCTTTTAAAAAAATTATTTCTGAAATGCAAAACTAACTCATAACAGTCCTGACATAAGTCCCATCCACTGTATTTTGAACAGAAGTAACCTATACACTTTGTAACGGTTGCAGCAATGTGAATACTGTATATTCAAGTACACATCATGCTCACCCCTCCACTCCCCCGTGCCCTCCCACACCAGAGTAGAATATCAAAAAATGTTCGGACTATTTGGCCTCCATTTCAGTCAGGTCGTCTACAGCAGGCCCAGATGGGAGAGTATGGTTTTATCACACGTGGGAAGCATTTGGATGCCATATGGGTTTCACCTGGGCGGCCTGGGAAACAAAAGAAAATCCTGATTCTTTATTAAATGGGCAAACCATCCTGGTATCATTTGGATACCATATGAGTTTGCACGTACTGAAATACTTACGACACTGGGCCCGTACGGAGTCCAAAAACGTATCTTTTCCATGATACGTCATGCAAACGATAAATATTTATATTATTAATTGGTTTATAATATTTGTTCATTTCTCAGCCAGTGGCTTATTGTGTCTAAGAATTTTTGAAATCCTGGAATAATCACACGCGATTAGAGAGTTCTCTGTACAACATGGCTGTCATCAACAACAACAATATCACATGATCTATGAGCTACAACACAACACCTCTAGCAATATTTCTCACCCAGGTAAACTGGAGCTTTCATCTCAACTTCATTTCAACTGATTTCACGTTTAACATCAAGTTCTGCAAGTTAGGTCAAATGCACATTTTCAGGGTATTTTGCTCAGAATTTATACTGGTCTTGAGAAGTCAACTCAACTCTACCGCAATTCCTCGAGAGCGCAGAAAAGTTGCGATTAAAATTAGCTGCGATTATACAGTGTCTCTTGTATAGAATTTAAGCATTTTGTTAAGTTGAATGTGTTTCGATATGGCGAAGTTGCGGTTATCCAGATTGCAGACAAGGAGAGGGGACTGTTTTATCGGATTTTATGTATGAGCAAAAAATATCTTACTAGAAATTTGCTCTATTTATGTTTATAAAAAGGTTGTATGTGATCATATTTTTCTCCAAACCTCTTTCTGAGCAATACTTCGGACAGTAACAGTCAACACGGACCGTAACAGTCAACACGGACCGTAACAATCAACACGGACCGTAACAGTCAACACGGACAGTAACAGTCAACACGGACCGTAACACTCAACACGGACCGTAACAGTCAACACGGACAGTAACAGTCAACACGGACCGTAACAGTCAACACGGACCGTAACAGTCAACACGGACCGTGACAGTCAACACGGACAGTAAGTCAACACGGACAGTAACAGTCAACACGGACCGTAATTTGTAAACAGAATGGAGAATGAAACCAGAAAATTGCCAAAGAATTATGTTGTGCTGGAAGTGGGAGAAAATATTCCCTCAATATCCGTGTGGACAGAGAGTCTGGTTCATGTGACAGCCAGTGAGGACCATCGTGAAATGCCATTCTCTAGACAGCCAATGTTCCTCAATGGAAATCCATATTAGCATTAACGATCACGAGTGTGAAGACAGCGTAGTATTCAAACTCTTTGTTAATAATGTTCAAATAACGGACTCAGGCAAGCCGGGGCGGCAAGGTGGGAACAAAGCTCTTTGATATGTCGGGCGGGACATGGCGGACACGATTTTCACTTAGTCACGGCAAAGGAGCGGGTAAGGTTGCAGGATAATGGCGGCACAACGGCATCAAAGACGGAGATCGTTTGTCACACTAGTGCTGGATGGTCATCGCGGACAAGATGTGGAGAGGCAACATGTGGATGACAAACTCTTGATGGATTCCACCAATGTTGATTTATCCAGATGAACATTTATCCCATCCAGGATGTCTGCCAGGTGCTCGGGGTTCACTGACCTCTCTGTCATGATGATTGTGTGACGTGGCAATTTAAACAACTTGTTATCCTTGTTAGGAGGTCATCATGGACACACAGAATATTGGGCTGGATTAAGAGTGGCTGATTTATTGTCGCAGTGGTTTGTGCTCGTTATTAATGTGAAGCTGAAATGGAATGTGGAAAGTTGTAGAAGGAAACGAGTAGAAATATAATTTTACGTCAATCGTAATGAACTGGAATAAAATAAATACCTTGAAAATATTAATATTATTTATTGTTATCTCCAGTAATATACTGGTGAAAGTGGCGGTTGTATTTGATCATTTTTTAAAACAATAAAAGTGCAAAAGGTGGGGTAAGGGCTGATGAGTGTTCTGATTGTAAAAGGGAAAAATATGAACGTTAAAGATTCACCACCCAAAGTGAGGAGACCGTATTATGGCTGATGAGAAGGAAGATGATAGGCTCTCTGTGCAGTCCAGGACACTGCCAGTCTTCAGCTCACTAGTCTATAGCTTTCACAAACAACAACAACAACAACTCCCTGCCCAGCATAACAAAGTAATAGTGTTTTCCACCGCTGACCTACTTATACATGAATGTTCTGTTGACTTGATCTCTTTAAAACGTATGTGACACAGTAATGAGTAAGGTTCACTAATGAGGTATTTTCAGACGGGTCAGTTACACCACGTGATCTAGGGATTGCTAGGATATTTTGATAAATGACGAGTAATCATACATGAGCAGAGCATGTAAACAAACCAACGTGTGAGCAAGATTTCCTAGGTCACGTGATGGAGCTGAAAATACCTAATTATTTAGTTTTACTCATCTAAGGTGTTCATGTTTCTGGCTGTGGCCGTGTATGGACTCACCATTTAACATACAGCAAAAGATATATTATTAGAGTCCGTTGTTCCTGGAAAGGCCTTACCCCTTTTAAACTTTGGCTCATTCCTGAAGAAAACTTCCTGTTTGCTTTCACCAGCTTACTTTTAGACAGCACTGAAAACTAACGAAATTCCAAGGAATGAGAATAAAATAACTGTTTCTTGATTGTCTTGTCTCAGATGAATTTCTGTTTGCGCCATTTCCCCGGCCACCCTCAGAGCCTCATGTCAACGAACATCGGAAAAGTAGCGAGCTCCACGTGGCATTCCATCACGAAATGATGACAAATGTCAAATTTAGCAACACTAAGTTTATGAACATTTTGTGATGGGAGGTCAACTTAGTCGCTGTCTGCCAGCTCAAACATTTAGCGGTAAAATTAGGTCAGATGGTCGGCAAGAGTAAGTTAGTGTTTGATACCTCTTAGTTTTTTTTTTTGATCTCCATCATTCTCTTTGTGATCTTCCGTACTTCCTTAAACTGCCTGTGCTAGTGAAGGAGAGAACTATACAGTAGTTTGTACAGACAAGCAGAGGCTGGAAAGTGTTTACTATGAACACTGTCTGTCTTCCTCAGGACTGCCAGTCATTTTTGCCCTTTTACTTCTTCATTTTCTTATCTCTCATTCGTTCTTTCCTTGCCATCCGTCATCTTGTGTATCTTCCACCTAAGTTATTCGAACACAGTAATATTCCCTCCCTTGGTATTCTCGCCACGTTTCCATTTCAATCCATGTTTAAACTTAGCTCATGCGAACACGCACTGTTGCATTTTAGAGGATAACAAATGGGCGACAGTTGGTGAGTTCAAATGGGTGATTATCGGTTTATTCATCTGGGCTGACCCCACGTGCAGCGGCCGACAGACGGGAGCCAGCTGTGGTGTATCAGTCACGTGTCCGTTCCTGAGTGAGCAGGTTATCCTATACTCTCTAACTCACGCAGCCAACGGGAATTAAGCGGGGATAAAACATGGAATCTTAATAATGGCTGTAAATCTGTCTGGAGTTTGGCAACAAATGGCCAACTGGAAAACACGTGACCCCCTCGCATTGAACTGGACAGTTAGTATAACAATGATGATGCCAAGCTGTGATAAATTACTTGAAGAGAGATTTATAAAGGGAAATGAAAGTCGTTAACGGTCGGATATTAATCAGAATATTAAATGGTGCTGGGAAAGAGAGTGACACAGTCCATAACGACATGGAACAGCTGGACTTTGAGTGGACATAAACTGAACGATACTTTGATCATGAGGACATTATCTCAGATGTTACTGAAGAAGAAAGTTTAGTTGTAGGTCAGACTATTTACTATGATCTTAAAGGAAGCTATGAATATTCATTTCCTGGTATAACGGATAACCAAGACTGAACGATGAGTTGTCAGGTGTACAAATATGACAGAAAATAAGTGACAGACAGACAGACAGGCAGGCAGATAGAGCAATGGCAAACATATGGACAGACAAACAAGCAGTCTGATGAGAAAACGTGCGAAAAAATTGGAACTATAAGCAGGTCGACAGAGACAGTCTGCCACACAAACAGACAGAAAAATGGAAAGAAAGAGACAGAAGTCGCTAAAACCAGTAGATCTTAAGTTGTATATCCTCTCAAAGACATAGGGGAAAATTTTGCTATCAGTGTCTGTAACTCACTCACTGTCTCACTCACTTTTCCGAGGATGACGAGATTATGGCGTCATTATTACGTTGTGTGCCACAGGACGGTCCATCCGTCCGTCTGTCCGTTTGTCTGTCTGTTCGTCCGCGACGTTGCGTCAATCAATGGGTCAGTCGTTAAAAGAGTGACAGCTGGTATGTCCATTCAGAAATCTCGCAGAGGTTGACATTCCCATCCCTATGGCAGCCCTGGAAACCTCTCTCACACAGGTTGACCTGACATACATGTTGTGACGTGAGCAGAGCTCATGAAGTGACCCTGGCCGTGTGTTCGGTGTATGTGACCTGATATCCTCTGATACCTCACAGTTTACACAGCCTTTAAAACTTCATGATCCGAGACACCTTTCTCATTTCTCTAGCCGAGGTGCCAAACGAAGCTTAGTGAGTTTCAAAGACATGAGATTCTATAGACTTCTTGGGCGATAAATGTTCTCAAACTTTAGCCCTGTTTTGCACGCACGTCGCCGAGTCTCGAATACAGCATGCGTTTCCAAACTGCAAACAGGACGCTTAGATTCCTAAGCCGAGATTTTCCTAAATGCAAACGGTAGAGAAAAGGGGCAGCTTATTTAGCCGCTATGTCGTAAGGACAAACATAGTTTTCAACGGCCCAGGGTGCCTATGATCGTCTGGGAGGTAAAAGTTTGTCAGTTTTTTGGAGGCCTGCTGTGGACACCCTGCTCGTCAGAAAGACACGGTAGAGACAGCTTTGCACAGCGATTGTGTGTCAATATTAGTCCACAGGGCGGGATCCCTACCTCAGATTGTCTTTCTTCTACTATCACAGATTCACTGGGCTCTTAATTCACTTTCCCTACCCACACACTCACACAACAGCTCGGAGGAAGGAGTGGGGGTGGGGAGGGGAAGGGGGTGGAGATGGGGGTGGGAGACGCATACAGTAGTTATCGCCAGAAAGTTGGCGCCACTTTGTGGTACAGAAAAATTCTCATTAACAGAAATGGTCGTCACCTGCCAGACTAGACTAGTGAGAGCTGCAATACTATCACACTGACTTGCTGGCGTCTTGTGAGTGTAAAATGACGGTCTAACGAGTAGTGTAACACCTGTAAGCTGAATAGTTGTATCATTTACTTGACACTTCTCTTCATCTGACCCCCAGTCTGGCGGACCATCTGGTCACCAGCTCAAACCGTTATATTATAATGTGGAATTCCATGTATGTCTGGGGTACCGAAGGAACGAGCGTGGACCGCCATGTTCTTTTTCTTCTGTAAACATTCTTTATGTATTTTCCCCAGTGTGTATGTATATTGTAAAGTTGTAGTGTGTACAGTGCATGCAGTCGCCATTGGCGACATGAACAGCAGTAATTATATTAATGGTTCTCCGCTCTTTGTTGTCATATTTGTCTATGAGAGCGGCGGGAATGTTGGCAGGAATGTTGGCGAGAAG
This sequence comes from Ellobium chinense, assembly GCA_033807755.1. Taxonomy (NCBI): domain Eukaryota; kingdom Metazoa; phylum Mollusca; class Gastropoda; order Ellobiida; family Ellobiidae; genus Ellobium; species Ellobium chinense. Next base: position 2,128,976 of record JAWQUT010000087.1, on the reverse strand, counting down.
TGTGTGCCAGTGAAATGTCTCAGACAGACTGTAACAAGTGTCGCTGCTCTACTGTAATTCACTGCCTGGTCTCGCGAGTCAATGCCAGAAGTGAAAAATGTTTGGTCACTGCATGAAGTCCTCATGTTCATCTCAGCTCGGGACGGTTTGTCAAGTCTCTTGCTAACTATGCAGGCGCCGAATGGGCAGCCGGAAGTTACTTTTCATACGACACTAGAGAGATCAAGTAAGGAACGTTTTTCCCCCCCTCTCTCTCTCAGTCTGTCTGTGTGTGTGTCTCTCTCTCTCTGTCTCTCTCTCTCACAGAGCACGCCCTTTCATTCTCCTATACTCACACCCAATGGTTGGTAAGCACAAAATGTCAAAAAAAGGCCGACCTTATATTCAGCACCAGATTTCTCCAGTCACGTGACCGTCTCTGTAGGAAAATGAATGACGAATCTTACAGACTTGTTGTACCAGTAGTTGAATCATTTCTAAACATGATTTACAAAAAGCGAAATAGGACCAGTGACCAATGACCAGTGACCAGTGCAGTGACCAGTGGTTAAAAACCCATCAGGCTTCTGGTCTGTCACTTCCAGCCAGCTGTTGTTAGGAGCCTCCATGAAGGAAAGTGTTAGAAGTAATTAAAACGGGAGACAGCCATATTGAGAAGGCCAAGTACCGGGTTGGAAGGTGTGAAAAGACATTTCATTTACTGATTGTTTCCGGTAACAGCTTGAATACATTCACAGTCTTGACTATTTTTAGGCAAGTTTTTCAGCTCAGTCAGGCTATATTTACAAGCCATGCATATAATAATATGTGTTCATAATGTTGGTGCACGGAGCTCAAATAAATGATAACCGATGTTAGAACAGGGATAAACTACCAGCAGAAAAGGGCAGAATAAATGGCTTCATCGATAACCACCACCAACAGGAAAAAAACAACAACAAAAAAAATTGCAAGACAAGAGTAGAGAAAGCACAACAGCAGCCAGTCTGGCATGGAGACCAATAGCAAAGTAAAATATCCCGTCAAAGTGGTGCCAGTACTGAGTCCAACGGCAACAGCAGTCAGAAATATGGACAACGTCCACCACTGAAACCTCGGTTACGAACAAAGATGGACAACAATATTAACGGCAATAAAAACAACAACAGAACCATTGCCAGCAGCAACAACAACGATGGTATCGACCAGAACAACAGCGTGTAGATATTTTCACTGAAAACCGTTTTCAACAGAAGAAAAGGGGCAGATATGTGTACAGTGATTTACGACCAAGGGCACATAATTCATCTCTTTAGAACACAAAAAGGAATGAAGGGTAGTCAGAAAGATCGGTGAGGGGGCATAACTCTATTTCCATCCCAGGCCCTATGATAACAGGCGCAGCAGTGTGAAGATTTGGCCTCTGTTTTCATAAATATCAGAGTATCATATCAGATTTTATATGGCATTATCTCCCCTTACTCTCTGGGGTGCCCGAGTTATGAATTTGTTATTAAACCTCCCATCATAAACGAAAGCTTAAATTTCACGGTCCTGTGGCCAGGGACAGAGCCCTGACCCCGAGATGCCCTCTAGGAGTCAGTCAATTTCTAAGATCATTGGCCATTGTGGACAGACGTCTTTTCATCCTTGGTGACAAACCCTAGTGCGCGAGATGGGAACATGTGGGGTATATAATAGATTCGAATCCAGCCTATTTTGTGGTCATGGCTGTTTTAAATGTAGACTATAATAACATCCTGTACAATTTACAATGACTTGGTGTGCTTTGGATATCCTGAAATCATTTTTAATTCTTACTGATTTTCAAAATGATAAGCTAACTAAGAATAATGTCTATGCGATATATTGTATATATAAACTACACAATTCACGAACTAATGACTTGCATCTCAAACTCAGTTGTGACCTAGTTTTTTCAATGTCAACCAACACCGGCCAACTTTATCTGTACAGAGATCTACAGCTTTGGAATTTCCCTGACGATTTCTCTCCAACACTCTATGGGCAAATCTCTCCAACACTCCATGGGCAAATCTCTCCAACACTCTATGGGCAAATCTCTCTAACCGATAAACGACTGAACAAATGAAAAACATTTAACGCTATCAGTAAAGAATAGTCATAACGGCCAAAACCAAATTAATGTATCGATACCGAAAAGTGTGAGGGCGAGACAGCGAGGACCCCTGGAGAGGCGAGACACGTCAAATCAAAAGCCCATAATGTAGACCATACCATTATCAAAGGAGGTAGACTAGGCATATCGTGTTTTGTAGCTGCAAGTCACATGTTCTGGTACCGTTTTGTGGGTCCCGCTGGTGACAATGGCTTCACCCTGGTTGTTTTTTTACTTCTTTCCCTCGTCTATTGAAAGCGATATTATGCGCAGGGCTTGATGGGAAAGGTAAATCTCTCGTTCCCTTGTCTGCGGTTGATGCTTCCCTCCAGATCTGCTGGAGCTATGGACGTGTGTGCCAATGGCATCTCTAACGATTAAAAGATGAGCTATTATTCCACAGGGGTCAAAGGTGAGGATCTTGTTAGACAGCGGTTCTCCACCTGGTCTGGGATTGGTGTCTTTTCGGCCTTGGCTGATGAGAGAAGTTTGTTGGAGTTTGTAACATTCCAGCTGAGTGATTAGATGGACAAAACACATGAATAGCAGGAGACACAACACATGAATAGCAGGAGACACTTGTTTCAAACACCACCTAATTGTTTCCGCAGTCTTGGACATTGTAGGTTTGCAGGGGCCATAATAATTGTAAAAACCTCTTTGAGCCATTTAATAAAAAATTCTCCTCGAACCACAGGAACATTCTGAGATGGCCAAGACTAGTCTGCAGGTCTGGTGCCATCACTGTGCTCAAATTATATACTGTTTACGGTGAGGGGCCTTCATTTAGATTTTTGACAAGTTTAAACTATATGAAAAGGGGTTAAAAAATAAATAATTTAGCTTTCTTTTGTAGATCACAGGCCCGCATAAATAAAATCCTTTGAAGCCACTGGGAAACACCGCCTGCAACAATTATTTTTTTACCAATTCAAAACTGAATTTTTATGTTTGTTATATGATTATTTCTACATAATTTTATACTCTGCTACTATCCACTCTGAAAGTCCAATGTTTTTTTACCAGTTAGGCTTCTGCAACCTTTAGTGCAGCCTTTCTCTCTCTCTCTTTCTTTCTCTTTCTCTAATTTCTCTCTTTCTCTCTCTCTCTCTCTCTTTCTCTCTCTCTCTCTCTCTCTTTCTCTAATTTCTCTTTCTCTCTCTCTCTCTTTCTC
>JAWQUT010000087.1:2091244-2111973 GCA_033807755.1 Ellobium chinense | reverse complement strand
GGATGGGTGGGAGGATGGGGGAAGAGGATGATGGGGATTGGTGAGGGTAAAGGCAAAGTAGAGCCTTCTTGACTCTTCTGTCACCGAGTCAGAGCGAAACTGCACTATCTTGGTGTAAAGTAGTGGAAAATAGTGAGCATCTCTTTACAAACAGCAATCGAGATCAACATTTTATCGCCTTGCTCCACTGTCATTAAATTCAAAGTTTAGCACTCCAATGACCGGACCAATAATTATATGGATGTAGATGGCCAGAGAATGTCTGAGTTCAAGAAACAGCTCATAAGCCTATAAGTATAAAGCCCTCATAGTCTGAGACTGACAGAATTCTGTACAGGTATATTAACCAGCTGGGCGCGGTCGTGGTGGGCAGGTAGACGGTCCTGAACGTGGATGAGCGGAGCAGATTAATAATGAAGTTCTGCTGCATGTAGATAAAAGTGCAGCTTGTCTTAAATGAACATTGCTCACACCAGTTCACCTTCCTTTGAGTTCACAGGCTCACAACTGTTTGATGCAGCCTCGTTCACTGACAGACTTAATCATCTCCAGATAGTGCTATAAAGCAAATGTTGATTATTGAATGACTTCCTTCCTTCTGTCTCTCTGGAGGTTTTCTTATTTCTTCTCTTAATACTCTTATACGACCTGACTTACTTCCTGTCCTCTCTTTTTTGTTTTTTCTCTTGCGGTTCTTTTTTGTCTGTTTTCGTTCATCCTTCCGTCCCCCTAACTCCATCTATTGTTCTTATCCCTGCCCAAATAATCTATCTAACTACAAGGAATAAAGTATGTAAAGATTCTCGACATACCTTTACTCTATCACTCTTTCCCGATGCCATCGTGGGAAGAAGTAAGAAAGGACAAAGGTAAGACAAAATCTAATATGAACCAAATGGTTGCCATCAGTGTAGTACCGAATGGCGCCAGAGACAGTCTGTGTCCATCAGAGCGGGCGGGCTAAGAGTGTCAGTCTTTTGTTTAGATGACATTTGGCTGAGTGCGGTCAGCTGGCCAATATTTTGGACTCTCTGACCTTTCATTATAGACACTGACCTAACCAGGACATGACACTCACTTCTTACACACAAAGAAAGCTGCTCACTAATTGGGAACTTGGGGAACACAGTTGATCTATGTCTCCTGGCTGACTGCAACCAAATGGCAATATCATGTCACATAACTTTACACCAAGATAGTGCAGTTTCGCTCTGACTCGGTGACAGACGTGGATCAGCTATCAACGATAATTCCATTCTGATGCTAGGGATGTGGAACAGTGTCTGTTTATGCAAATGAAATGGATGAGGTGTCGTGGGTGGTCTCAGAAACAAAGCTGATGAATAAGAGTGTATCATAGATCAATATCCTCCATAGCGCTTGAGGAATATTCTATATAATATTCACCTTTCGGATCAAGGAAAAACAACCCTTCCTTTTTTCAGTTGAGCATACTGGTGCAGGCCTGGTGCTGTGACTATTTCTTCAAGATATGATTGTTTCTGGGGCCATTTTGTAGTCCGTCTATCCCATTCTCTTGATGGATTCCATGCAAGCCAAGTCTTCCTCTTGGCATTATAATTTAGCTGCACCTTCTGATAGTGAAGAGAAGATCTTTGACACTGTTTTGCGCAGCCAGGAATTGTGTATGGCAACATGTAAATTGTAGATCTAGATCGATCCTCATGGCTGTCCCGAAATCCTCAACTCCAACTCACTAAACACAAATCAGCAGATGGCGTCAACTGTTGACTAGATCTATATTAATCTATATTATATAGAACACAAATGTCATGAGACTATCGGTCTGTGTAATTCACTGAAATGTGTCAGCTGTGACAAGTTGTGACATAAGTACAAGAAAACATATCAGCTTGAGCAGAATAACACTTCACACTGTCTAGTCTAGCCCATGTTTAGTACACTGGAAGTTTCAAGGTGAAACGCTGTAAGTGACATAGGACCAAAATCAAAAGGCGTAAGTCAACTAAATTCTTTTGGACTCCATCTCTTCTGATCATACCATGTGTCATCGGTAGTATATTATTTCTTTCCTTTTCTTTCTCATTCTTTCTCTCCCACGCCTCGTCCTCTTTCCACAGTGAGTCTATCATGTCAAGTCACACACTGTATTATCCCACACTATGTCTGTAAAAACTGGATCATCTTTTACAGTGAGTTTCTCATTGTGTCTGCCTTGATCTTTTCCCTCCCTCTCTCTCTCTCTCTCTCTCTCTCTCTCTCTCTCTCTCTCTCTCTCTCTCTTTCTCATTTCTCCCTATGTGCCAGCCAGCACACACCTGTCAGACAAGATAGAATAATATATTGTGGAACTGTATAGTGACTAGGTATATCATATTTCTCAGATTGACCCAGTTACAGATATCACACCGGGTCTGCACCGTCTTGTATTGAAGGATTAGACACTTTGTGAAATTGTTTCTTCTTGTCAGAAAGTACAGTGTATGTAGACCTGGCACTGATGTTCCCACATACATTTCTGTGTTATCAAAATAACACTAGCTCGTCAAGTGACGAACGGACGAGCGGATTAAGCGAAAAAAAGCGGTGTATATAGACAGCACAGTACAGTGTACAGCTCAGCTCGGCTTGCATGAAACGGCCAAATGTCTTTTCTCAAGCTGTAACAATGGCGGGCGGAAGCAGCGAGACGCCCCTGTCTACCTTGTGTTAAACTTTCCACTTGATAAGGGGGAACCACATTTTTCACATTTTGATCTTGTCTACTGATATCTCCGCTCGACGGTTCTCATATTGTGAATTTGTGACGGATGATTGTGACTATAATTACTGGGGACATTGTAATGTTGTATCAAACAGCATGGTTTTCGTGGAGGTGTTGTTGTTGCAGTAGTGGTGGTGGTGGTGGTGGTGGTTGTTGCTGTTGCTGTTGTTGTTACTGTTGTATAATATGAAATGGCTGATCAATCGTTTCAGCTTAGAGTTTTGTGTGTTACCTTGTGCTAAAGAGATCAGTATGAGTGGAAGGAACTGTTACTGACTACGAGTGTTCTGAAGAGTGAGTCATGTCTTCTCTGGCCATAGCATTCATACACTACTATTCACAGCACTTGTTCATACAGCTATTTATATCCGTGTTGGCATATGCCGTTATATTTCATACATTCGAATCTTTAAACAAAAGAAGCGGATAGGTAGATGGGAATCTTAAGCAACATAACTATCTTAGCACAATGAGATCCAGTCCCGCACAAACATTGCAAGGTCTTAATTATGTTTTGTTTTTCCTTCTGACATCAATTTCTGAAACTCCCATGAGAACCGGCCTAAGTCTGTGTAGAATATAAGGCCAAACTTTCCATTGGAGCTCATTTCTGGGATATTCCCTCTCACGCCAATACAGAGAAATTGTAAGTCTATAGAATCCTGTGGAATCATTCCATAATACTGGCTCATACAGTTGGCGTCGAATGGCCGGATGAAATCATTTACAGTTTGTAGGTTTGTAGGTTTGTAGGTTTGCCAATAAAAAGCTTACAGTGTACAGGTAGTTCATCATTAAATCAAGCTGTTTCCTCTTAATATCTACACTACTAGGATGGACAGGCTGGAGACCCGGCGGATTTACATTGAATGATTTCACCAAATCTTTCGTTCTTTCTCTCTCCCTCACCCCCTCTTCTATCTCTCTCTCTTTCTCTCTCCCTTTTCTTTTCTCTCTCTCTCTGACTCTCTCTCTCTTGTTCTCTGTGTGTGTATGTTTGTGTGTGTGTGTGTGTGTGTGTGTGTGTGTGTGTGTGTGTGTGTGTCTGTGTGTCTGTGTGTCTGTGTGTGTTCTCTCTCCTCCAGCAATCTGTCTTTATTATTTTATCATCTCTCTCAGCACGATCATAGGTTTCGAGACCGACCCCTCCTTTAAATATTTCCCACCGATAACCTAAACGAACATGACTGTGGGCTATAAAGAAAAAGTCTCGGCTCCCGTTTGTAAGAAATCTCATTCCAAGAAAATTTTAATCATCTGAGCAAAACAAGACAGCATAGACAACTAACTAAGTGTATGTCACAGGGCATCAGTAGCGGGGATAAAACACCAATAGTTTGTGCTATTTTCTGAAGTAATTATGCAACCATTTATAGCCGCGTCTCTACTTCAATCTGAGTTCTTGGTGTGGTGTCTCGTGGTGCGGCCTGGTCTATGGCGCTACGCAGCAGGGGTGAGAGTGTGTTTTCTGTCGTCAGTTCGTGTTATAGACTCATTTTGATACGTTCTGCTCATCATAGCCATAAATAACAAACTTACTCAGGAACCCTACACTGCTGGGTGTTGGCCGCTGAAAGCCACTACAAAAACAGAGCGGACAAATGAAAGTTGCCCACCACGAGATTCTCTCCCTTCTTTTCAGTATCGAGTTTCACTCACCGGAAATACTTGCCCTCGATCACAAAGGAAATGGCGTCATGTATAAGTGTAGAAGCCGCCGTTTCTGAAACAATAACTACGCTGTTCTCAACTGCCCAAGAAAATGATATGATATAATAATGGAAAGTCAAAACAAAAAAAAAATCCTCAATCCCAAACATCTCTGTGTATGTCCATTGACCAATAAACCACTGATTTGTAGATTTTTGTGACTACCAGCAAAGCTGGTTGGCGGGAGGGGGGAAGGGAGAGTTTCTGTTTATGTATAAGATAGCCTGAAATCACGTGACAACGAGGAGGCTGAAGACAGAGTAGCGAGTTGAATTCGTTGACCAGCAGAGACTTTTGGACATTCTACTCCAGCTTGAGAAGTCGCTCTAAGAGAAATTAGGGAAATTGATTGACAATGGCAAGGGATATTTTCAACTCGAGCCAGCCACAAACTACTTGACATGGCAGAGTCTAGATCTAGTCTAGTCTAGTTAACTACAATTCAAAATGAGTCAAAATCAGCTTTTAAAATCCTATTGAGAAAACACAGACATTTGATGACATTTTTCTCTTGTGATTAGCTTGTACATTCTCACGACCTCATTCTTCCGGTAAAACTTCATGATCTGTCATTAGTGTCATTCTCTCAACGTTTGCCCAGCCTACAAGTTCTAATGCATTTAAAATGACGTGCTTTTCATTTTATAGCCAACATTTTCTTTTTTAACTCTCAGACAGACCAAGAGTACTGACTTGTATACAGTTTGTGTTGGTAATGAGGATGGAATCTGAGGGGAGGAAACTACATTTGGATTGGAATGTGCTGTAGCTGATGCTGGTTGTTGCTGTCGCTGGGAGTTAACGAACATGGCCGGTAAAGATGATTGAGCTCTTTGCTCTTGCATCCAGCAGTGGCTGTCATCTAAGGGCATGTACTCTCTTCATCACAGCCAAGGGAAGCCACTCCAGAGTTTTGTTTTAGAGCCTCGTTGTGAGGTGTTCCAGCGGGCCAAAGCGTGAAACGAGGGTCAAATGTGAGGTCAGGAAAATCATGACGGGTTGACCTTTCTTGACGACAGCGCAAATTGTGTCTCACCTACAAGCAATAACCTGTTGTTATTCATTCTCGCCATGGGAAATATTCTCACATCCTCAGAGAGGTAACAAGATTTAGAGCTGAACGCTACTTTCGCTGCCATCGGAGGTTCCTTGTTTAATACCACACATGTCCACAGATCGTATCTGTATCCAGGGAAGAACTCATATATTATTCTAATTCACGTGCATAAATTATAGAATTACGTCACTGATACAGAGAAATTGCCGCTGTATGTAGCCACATCATGGTACAGCTGGTCCTATGCCTATTTTTAACACTGATCTCTAATGAACTGACTTGACCCTGACGATATGAAGATGCCAATAGTACCTGGCATAAGACCATTCAAATTTATATTGTCCTTATACAATCGAAAACCAGCCATGGGCTGGAAGGGGGGAGGGGGTGGATTTGAATTTCAAAGGCTTAAATAGGTGCAAATGCATTTGTAGACACAAAATAGGTGATTTTTAGCCACTCAGATCTAAACTGTGGTTGTTGCTAGGTGGCTAAAGCTATCCTGTCATACTGTGTGAAAAGGCCTTAAAATGTAGAGTAGCCTGACTCACTACCAACATTTTCAAAATCTAATTGGTATAGGGACAGTTTACTATGGATCAAAATTTGAAGGAAGAGTTTAACAGTATGTGTTGAAAGTATTTTTATCCCTTGATAACTTAAGTGCAGAATCTTAAATAACCAACAGTGGGAAAAATACTGGCTTTATACATGAAGTTACGACTAGTCTAGTAATTTATTATGTATTTTAAAGCATTCATTCTTAACTGAAAATAGCTTCTTTTTTTTTTAATAATAAATTTTTCTTTTTTTTTCTTCTTCTTTCGTCTTTGTTTGAGGTACTTTTATATTTAATGAACGTCACTTTCTCTCTCATGTCTTCTGCTTGTTCCTGTTCACTGGGTTTCCCTTTTAAATCAAACTTGAGAACAGATTGTGTGACTGAAACTCACAGTGAAATGCCTCTCACTGATGTCTCTTACAATATTCTGTAGAAAGGATTGACATGTATTCGTTTGCAACATGTGTGTGGTATTTNACCCCCATCCCCATCCCCACTCCCAAGTCCAGACTGCACATGAAATCCAGGCCAGACATGTCTTCTAACAATGCCAGTATCAATAATCATACTGCCATCCAGATGTTCTAGCTGGGAAACTGAGCCAATGACAAAGTTACAGTGAACACTACGCTCCCATAGTTCTCAAGGAGAAAAACTACTGTCCAAATTTTAATATCCGACCATAAACATTTATTTGGTTTGAAACCAGAAGTGTATAGACTAGTCTATATCTATCACGATCTTAACAATTCGCATCCTCCAGCCGATTGTGACAACATTTGCCTGTTCATTGTGAAGTAGTGAACACAGTTCATGTAAACACTGAGTTGACCGTTAGTGTTAGCGTTGACTTTTCTCTTGTCAATTTTACGACTCTCGGGTAGCATCGATTACTGCAAAAAGTACTGGCTGGTAGAAAGTTGATAGAGTTTTACGTCATGCATTGTGAGTGTATCGATGTACCTGAGAAACAGCTGAGAAATGTTTTTACTTGGTCCATCTTAACCATCTTCTCTAACTCCTGTGTGTTGGTCTTTCCTTCTCTCTTATTTTCTTTTCCTCTTGTCCGAGCTGGACATTTCGCAGACTGACCTTCATGACTGAGTCGAATTGAAGTAAACAGGGTTTTTTTCTTTTTTTTTTGCTTTTGTACGAACTGATCCAATCAATGTCGTCAGGTTTCAGCAATCCCGGGGTGGTGAAAACTGAACGAACTAATAAGAACGACAAGCCGGTTCTATCTACATTAGAGCCGTGACATATTCAGATGTACAGGAAATGCCCATTGCCCAAAATACCGCATGCCTAAGAGACTTTCTTTCTGGTGTTTAACATTATACACTGTATTTACAATATTCACATGCCCCTGGGACGTAAATAGACAGATCTATGAAGGATGGAAAAGTGAATAAATGAGAAAAAGAGAGAAATGTTTGTGAGAAGACAAACCACCAGAGCGCCATCTACGACAGATAAACATCAAAATGCTCCGCTCACACCGGGACCGTGCAAGATAAATTTACTCATCTATTCCAGCCACTGTCTCTTTGTTAGATAACCGATGTGCTCTATGACAGGGCACTGATAACTTGCAACATTCAAAGATTTATGTAGATTTCTTCTCGTGCGGAATATAGAATAGCCAGCATATTTCACTGAATGCATTCATTTATATAGTAATTAATGAAAGTAATTTTAATTGTTGATTGGTTTAATGTAACTGTTATTGTTTGTTGCTGCTTTTGTTGTTACTGTTGTTGCTGCTGCTGCCGCTGCTGCTGTTGCTGTTTCTGGTTGCTGCTGTATTTATACATACTCCATGCTTATTTGACTATCAAGTGAAACTGAGAAACTCAGAACACATGACATGACAAACCTCCTCCTCCATAGCTGTCTATACCAGAATGTGACGGGCGTAGTGTGTGTTGTATGTGCGTGTCCTAGTCGGATTGCCTACCCGTGCAAGGAATGATGTATTCATGAAGGCCCAGATTACAAGTGATCTATTTGTGCTTCTGACCCGGAGCAAAGGCAGTCTATGAAGCTGCAAGTGGTTCTCTTGATAACATGTTTTCGCAATGATCCTTACGAATTTAGATTAATCGTCATATATATATATATATATGTTTCTTATTTTAACTTGGATTCCCTTTTCACAGCTTATGACATAGAGTTATGTTGAAAACATACAAGAGAATATGCACATAAGTCTGGGTATGGAGTAGATAAAATAATTGATGTGATTTTAACGAACTCTGATGTCACGAAGATTCAGGGGAGACTATTCAGGTGAATTAAAGCAGCCATTAAAGGCACACAGACACTCTCTGCCCACGTAGAATGTCGTATGTCAAAACTAGGTCAAATGGAAAGTCGGATTCTCTTCAGAATTTTTCACCGGTTCTCACGACACTGTCGTAAGTTCCCCCCCCCCCTCCCCCCCCAGCCAACTTGAAAAACTTCAGATCCTCATTATTTTATGAGGAATTTACTGCAAAAATGGTTGCATATGATCAAATTTTCTTGTAAATCGTATGTTTGTGAAATACGCCGTTACACGACTACTCGGCCGTCGAACTTAAAACTCCATCTCATGTTTACTATGTTCATAAACACAGTGCTTACATAAATGCAGGTGCGTGTGGAGGGAAATTGCGGCACTTTATAGAAACTAAAGGCCGTGATGAAAAGATGTGGGGCTGATAGGTTTCACGACATTGACAGTTATCTCTTGTTGTACACGAGGCCATGTCATCTGTCATCAGTAGTAAAAACAACTGTTAGGAATGTAAGAGAATATCTTTGACAAATGTTGTGAGCTGCTTTCCTTATCCCTTAAAGCCTGCCCTATTGTGTTCTTGAGATGTGAACCTTTGTGTGTGTGCGTGTGTGTGTGTGTGTGTGTGTGTGTGTGTGTGTGTGTGTGTGTGTGTGTGTGTGTGTGTGTGTGTGTGTGTGTGTGTGTGTGCTTGTGTGCTTGTGTCTATGCGCTCTGGATACACATGGTTGTGTGTGTGTGCCAGGTGTGAGTGTAGACAAGTGACAGGTGTATGGTAGCGAGATGACCTGGAACATCAGCGGCGCAGCGTGTCTTTCTGCTCTCATGGGAGGAGTCCTGTATTAACGCCCAGCTGGTGTGCAACCCAGTTATACAGGAAAAATAAACTACGCTCAACAATGATTAATTGCAATCCCGCTTTATTGCAACATTTTTTCATAAAGAAGACATGGCTGTCAAGAACATAGATCACAGCATCCTTCTCTAAACCTCAACCTTCACCCTGCACCCAGCGAGTTTCTATTAGACGTCGGTCCGTGTGCGCCAGCGTGAAATTTTAATAATTATTGAATTTTTATGATGTCATAAATGCGCTCCTTTACATCTCGAAACATTCCTAGAGCTGAACAGATGTTCTTCGTACTTTATATCCTGCAGTCAACTTAAGTACTGAGCAAGAAAACCCGAACTTTCTTTTAGTCTCACTAGTTTAACCTCTAGATCATCTTCACTGCTACTCAAAATATTGGTGGTGTTGCCTTTTTGGTCTTGTTGTTGTTGTTGTCATTGCTGCTGTAAAATGTTCATCTTGCCGTTGCTGTTGAGGATGCTGTAACTGAATTTATAGCTTCACACACACACACACACACTCACACACACACACACACACACACACACACACACATACACACACACACACACACGGAGACTAATCACGTGACACAATGCACTCTAATGGGACAGGTGCAGATCACGTCAGATTTTCAGTCTACGGATACGGACACGATTGTCATTCTACAAATACGGACACAAAATGCAGTTTTAAGACACGGGCAAGAATCTCAGGACTAGAGATACGGGCAGGAATGTTAGTTTAACAATACGGAGAATGTAACCAAAATTATTCAAGTTGTGACAGCAGATGGCATGCCAGATATTCCAATGACAAACAGTCTGTAGCCACCGTGTAGTTCTGTGCCGTAGTTTTGTATTTTCTTCACCCACCAAGCCTAGCACCGACACCCGGCCAGACAGACAGGGCGTACAAAGGGAAGCAATCTATCTTGGTAAGGTGTTCAAGCAGGTCTAGCTGAGAGTAACCTGATCTTTGCAAAAGAGATTAACTTTGAGAATAATAATCACTCTGTATAATCTTCTCTTGATTGATATCGAGGCTTGAGGAGTAAGACAAGCCAGCTTACATAATTGTACGTCTTGGGTTCAAATCCTACAGCTATCTCTGACCTTTTCTTTCTTGGGTCTTTGACAAATTATTCTTACCACTACGATAGCGCCTAGATTTTAAGATTAACAAGACGGGGGGGGGGNGGGGGGGGAAGAGGGGGGCTTACATCACGACTTCTCACTTGGTTGACAATCCACTTACCTCCCCCTGTGTCCTCTTTTGTGGAGCGCGGCAGGATGGCAGAGCAGGGGCGTCTTCCAAATCAAACAGCTCATGCCCATGCTGTCTCTACAAAGCCTTTTCCGAGGCAATCACAGACGTTGATCCCCTCACCATTGTACATAGACATCCGTAGTAGGTATTCTTCATGGACAAATTGTTTAAATCTGTCTGAGCACCTTGGCTTCTCTCAATTCTACAGATAAATTGAAAAGGTGTAAAGAATATCAGTTTGATGCTAAGATTGTCCAATAGTTCCAGTTACTCCATGCCCTGGTCTTATGCCAAGAATGTCAATGTCTCTCACATTATATCTTGTCATTCATGTTACGCGTGTCCCGTGTCCCACCCCCTCCCTCNCCCCGCCCATCCCCCACCTCCTGTGTCGATCATGATGTATTAGTCTGGCTGATGTAAAAGGTAAATCAACAAACCGTGTATTGTGAGCAGTCGCAGCTAGTGATTATACGGATCATGTGATTATACGGATCAAAGGCTAGGGAAGAAATTTAATCTGTCTCTTGTGTGTTGTGGTTTATACACGGCATGCTCTTTGGAAACCCTACAACTCTCTAGACCAGGACGAGGAAAATAACTTGCATCTCTTTGTCGGCAATGGAGTTCATCTCAGATCCAGGTAATGTCCCCTGATTCTTCTCATTGAAACAGACAGAGCATTTCTAGATCTAGTGGCCGCTCATTAAAAGCCTTGTGTTTGTTTTCGCACCGAGGAGTTTTGGCAACCCTGTGATCGGACATGTCAATATGATCTGCCAACAACATATTTTCGCCTCTCTGTGAATGAGAGAAATAAGACAAGAATTTGGTAGGTGCAAAGAGAGCAATATTCAAACACAACTTTACCTTACAAACAGGTCTGACAGAGATGAAGTGTTTTGTCGGGAAATGTTACATTGTTTTCTTCGTACCGAAAGTAACTTAAAGTTGACTAAAACTCAGACACAGGAAGCCTTTCTAGGTTTTCTTTTCATTCAGACATGAATACATTTTATTTCCGTAACTTCTCTCCCCTGTTTCCACATAACCTTAGAAGCACTGTGATCTGACATTCTATGTCAAGACATGAGGCCAATATTGTGCGTGCAAATCAACAACTGGAAAACGTACAACAGCCATTCTCTTTAACAAATCAAACAAATAACATCTGTCTGGTAAATAAGTCAAAACGGTCTTTGTGTAAGTATTCTACCAAGAACGGACTGCTAAACTCAAACCCTTTTAACGCAATCCGAATGCACTTAATCCTTACACATGTGTGCTTGCGTGTGTATGTGCATGTGTGTGTGTATGTGTGTGTATGTGTGTGAGTATGTGTGTGTGTGTGGGGGGGGAGGGTGAGGAGGGTAGTGGAGGGTGACTACTACTTTGCCTGGCTGCAAGACAGTGTTATTGGTACTAGTGACAGATAAATTACACGTGCCAAGTAATCCCAGTCTGTTTTACTCACCCCCAACTCATAAGAATTTGACTCAATTTACTGCGCCGCGGCAAAATGTGTAAACTGAAATGAATAACAGACAGCGAAGTAAAAAGAAGAAAAGGAAAGGAGAGATTAAAGCAAATTGCTATAAACCGGGAGGAAGTTATAAAAACTGTTCAGTCTCAAAGAGGGACTACGTTCATCTTAAACAGCATGAAATAAAACCGTGAAAGATATTTCAGGAAAGTTAGTGAGTGTATAAATACAGACAGTCTCTGCAAGGTCACACCGTTACTCTCGTGTGCATTTGTATGTATGTTTGTGTGTACATTTTCATGACAGACGTCATGTGCAATGGTTATTTTCCTCATCCAAATGTTTCCTACCGAAAGTTTTCAAGACCTTTGTAGTTAGCTAGGCCCGCTGTCCTTATACTCCTCGTCAAAAGCTGGGCAACAAACCCGTTATAGAGTACTCGACACATCCAGTCTGTAGGCGAACAAAGGCGGTGATTTTATTTTATGTCTATCATATAGGACATACACACACAAATAGGACATACACACACAGATAGGACATACACACACAGATAGGACATACACACACAGTTGCTGGCAGATGATCTCCAAGTGTAAGTTTTAGTCACTGGAGATTAAATTCAACAACTGGTCTCATCTGGAGTACATTTTTGGCATACTGTCGGTAGGTTCTTGTGAAGAAAATTACTTTTCAAACACTAGACTATCCCACACGAATCCACACTAACAATATCAGGAGATTTGGGAAGACAGACCATGTTGTTATTTTTCTGCTTGCTAGATCTGATTTCACCTGAAACTTGATCCGGTGTGAATGTAGAATGTAACCATAACCCCTTCATACCCCTCCCCTCCCCCCCTTCCATTCACAGCACAAACTGCCAGCTTTTTGCCGTCCATGTAATGAGAGAGTTTTATCCAGGCCCCAAAATACCGCACGTTCTTATCATTCAGATATAGGATAACGACATTTAAGAAGCTGCTCTTGTTCAAGCCATAACAACATCATATTTCAACACTTGGCGCAAAGCTTTCATGCTAAATTACCCTGCGTGTTCACTGGTGCGTTGGTGATTGTGTAAATGTTTGTCTCCTTGTGAAAGATTGTGGACGCTGTGACAGCTACCTGCGGAGACATCCTTAAACATGATCTATCATCACAGTCAGGCAGATGCTGTTGTTGCTGCTGCTGTTGTTGTTGTTGTTGTTGTTGTTGTTGTTGTTGTTGTTGTTGTTGTTGTTGTTGAAATTATTATTATTGTTATTGCAGCTGCTGCTGTTATTGTTATTGTTACCGTTCTTGTTGTTGGTGTTGTTGTAGTAACTGTTGCTGTTGCAATTTCTTTTTTATTGCTTATGTTGTTGTTGTTGCTTTTGTTGCTATTGCTTATGTTGTTGCCGTTATTGTGGCCGCTGTTGTTACTCTTGCTGTTCTATTTTTTGTTGTTGCTGTGTTGTTTTTGCTACTGCAGCTGCTGCTGTTGCTATAGTTGATGTTGTTGTTGTTATAGTTGATGTTGTTGTTGCTGATTGTGTTGTTATTGGCTAGTTGCTGAGGTTGCTGTAATAACATTATTAGTGTATGTCCGCAGGATTCACACAGATGAACCAAGCGTTTGTTAAAGAATAGGCAAGGGCGTCTTTACACTGTGGAGGAAAATCAGAGCTTGCCAGTAGGACAGAAATGAAAATGTTTGCTATTAGAACAAGAACGAGAGGGTTTGCGAGTAGAACATGAATGAAAAGGTTTGCGAGTAAAACTACAATGAACGGGTTTGCGAATAGAACAAAATGAAAGGATTTGCAGGTAGAACGAGAATGATATTCTTAACGCCAGTGATGTTAGTGAGGTATCGATCCTCTCACTTCTTGATCTATCAGCTGCGTTCGATACCGTAGATCACAATACTTTAATGAAACGATTACAGCTGACTTTCGGAAATACTAGTACTGTTTTAAAGTGGTTTCAGTCATATGGTTCTGAGCGTACACTGGCTGTGATGATTAATGGGAATATATCCGGTTTGAGGAATTAAATTTTGGCTCCGTTTTAGGGCCGATCTTGTACACATTCATACATACTACCCTCTTCTTGGTCGCTTATTAAAGAATTATTGCACTGGCTATCATATTCATATCTATATGTCATGACAGCTACAGGATGTGAATGACCTTAGTACAAACATAGAACTATGTATAGAAACAGTGAAAAAATGGATGACAGTAAAGAAACTCAAGAGATGAATGACAACAAAACACAAGTTATGTTATTTTTTAAACAGACTCCAAATTGAAAACTGTGAATGTACCATCAATTTCTAAAGGTAACCGCCAGGTAATATTGAACGAAAAAGCAAGGAACCACAGAGTAATTTTTGACAACACACTGTTGTCCCATCATGTTAACAATCTGATTAAGAATTCCTACTTTGAACTGAAAAGAATACGTGGAATTAGACAACATCTTATCAAAAACACCGAAACAATATAATATCATCAATACTGTTTCGTTTGGATTATTGCAACTCTCTCCTGGCTGGTGTCTCAGAGGATAAATTAAATAGATTACAGAGAGTCCAAAATAATGCGGCCCTTTCGATCTTTCAGAAGCGTAAGCAAGAGCCCAGTGAGAGCCAGAAAGAAGTATAACATTGACACTTTCTGTTTTAAGACCATAAATTTAATGGTTGTTCACCTCCATACATATCGGACCTGGTAGCTGAACACAAGCCCACTAAATCATTACCATCTCAAAAAGGTTTGTTGTCTCCATATACCAAAAGCAAACATGAAATAATTTGGAGAAAGAGCTTTTACGTCATCAGGATCATTTCTTTGGAATAAACTGCCTAAAAATATTCTTAGAGCAAATAATCTAAGTAATTTTCAGAAATTTCTCATAACACATTTTGTTTAAACAATATTTTGATTGACCGTGACAATCTGCGAAACCATTATTTTTAACATCTGTATTGTAGTATATATGTACAGAGTGTAGCATGCTTAAGTGTGTGAGCGAAATACTATATAAAATTTTATTTACTTTCCTATGTAAAGCGCTCAGAGCCTGTATGCACAGATATGAGCGCTATATAAATGCTATGTATTATTATTATTATTATTATTATTATTATTATTATTACCTGCTCGTGTCCTGCTCACCGTTTTAATTGATTGTGTCCAACAATGATGGCAGATGAATGTCACGTGTTTTCATTGACTAAGATACCATCAGGATATCAGCAGCCCAAGTCTATAATCTTCTGTATGATTGATCAGCGGCGTATTCAGAGGATGGATCGCGTAAAAATAGCCTACATTATATTGGCAGTGGAAAGTGTTGGAGGTAGTGAAAGAGATAGTGAGAGACGGTTGGATGATGGTGATGATGGTGATAGTGGTGATGGTGGTGATAGTGGTGATAGTGGTAATGGTGGGATGATGGTGATAGTGGTGATAGTGGTGATGGTGGTGATAGTGGTGATGGTGGTGATGGTGGTGATAGTGGTGATGGTGGTGATGGTGGTGATGATGGTGATAGTGGTGAAGATGGTTGGAGTGAACATGTAGGAGAAAGGGGAAGCGGATGTTGGCAGAGACATAAAGATGTTTTATTTAGTGAAGGAAGTGAATATGTGGCTCGTGTATCTACAAACCTCCCAGTGAATGACATTAAAAAAAAAGAAAACGGTGTGGTATCTTTTCCCTACATACCTGGAGAATTTAATCCCTTGATTAATTACGCGGGATTAACTGATAAAGAATTCTTGTCATCAGAACACGCCGGGTGAACACTGAACAGATTACGGTAAAACATTTGTATGTATAACCTACTTCAGTTTTTAACAGCTCTAGCAGATTGTTTTAATCGTGAGGAAGATGCTAGGAACAATTTATTGTCATTCACACATATACATAATTTAGCTGCACACGTTTCATTTCTGCTTCCACCCTCACTGATTTTAAAACTTGTGACATTGTACCTAGTATCAATATCCGAATTTTGAAAGTACTTACTCTGATAGTGCCAAAAATATGATATGTACTCCACAGATTCCCAAGTTACAATTTCAAGTGTCATTTTCGTAAAACATTTGCTCGTATGGCATTGGAAGGGCGCAGCACACATAAATAGCTGTAAAGAAGATTTCAGAAAATCCAACCGTGATTTCACCACTATGAGTTCTGTAGTCTGTGATTTTACCACTATGAGTTCTGTAGTCTGTGATTTCACCACTATGAGTTCTGTAGTCTGTGATTTTACCACTATTCGTTCTATAACCTGTGATTGTGACTTTACTTGTGACTTGAGTTCTATAGTCTGTGATTTCATCAATGTGGGTTATATCAGCAACAAAGCAATAATAACAAAAGCAATAATAACAAAAACAATAATAACAAAAGCAATAATAACAAAAGCAGTATTCAAATACAAGCGAGTGGATTCCAGACATTTGTTAGATATCATGACCAAAATAGTGTAGGGTGTTTGACTGTTATGTGACTATGATTCTCTTATACCATGCACACATACTGCACACATACTGCACACATACTGCACACATACTGCACGCGCACACTGCACACACACACTGCACACATACTGCACACATACTGCACACATACTGCACACAAACTGCACACATACTGCACACATACTGCACACATACTGCACACATACTGCACACACACTGCATACAAACTGCACACATACTGCACACATACTGCACGCGCACACTGCACACACACACTGCATACATACTGCACACATACTGCAGACATACTGCACACATACTGCACACATAATGCACACACAATGCACGCACACACAAACACACACACACACACACACACACACACTCACTCTGCACACACACACACACACACACACACACACACACACACACACTGCACACACACTGCACACACACTGCACACATACTGCACACACACTGCACATATACTGCACATATACTGCACACATACTGCACACATACTGCACACACACTGCACACATACTGCACACATACTGCACACATACTGCACATATACTGCACATATACTGCACACACACTGCACACACACACTGCACATATACTGCACACACACTGCACACATACTGCACACATACTGCACACATACTGCACATATACTGCACACATACTGCACACATACTGCACACATACTGCACATATACTGCACACATACTGCACACATACTGCACACATACTGCACACATACTGCACACATACTGCACACATACTGCACACATACTGCACACACACTGCATACATACTGCACACATACTGCACACATACTGCACACATACTGCACACATACTGCACACATACTGCACACATACTGCACACATACTGCACACATACTGCACACATACTGCACACATACTGCACACATACTGCACACATACTGCACACATACTGCACACATACTGCACACATACTGCACACATACTGCACACATACTGCACACATACTGCACACATACTGCACACATACTGCACACATACTGCACACATACTGCACACATACTGCACACATACTGCACACATACTGCACACATACTGCACACATACTGCACACATACTGCACACATACTGCACACATACTGCACACATACTGCACACATACTGCACACATACTGCACACATACTGCACACATACTGCACACATACTGCACACATACTGCACACATACTGCACACATACTGCACACATACTGCACACATACTGCACACATACTGCACACATACTGCACACATACTGCACACATACTGCACACATACTGCACACATACTGCACACATACTGCACACATACTGCACACATACTGCACACATACTGCACACATACTGCACACATACTGCACACATACTGCACACATACTGCACACATACTGCACACACACTGCACACATAATGCACACACACTGCACACACAATGCACACACACACACACACACACACACACACACACACACACACACACACACACACACACACACTGCACACATAATGCACACATACTGCACACACAATGCACATATACTACACACATACTGCACACATAATGCACACATAATGCACACATACTGCACACACACTGCACACACACTGCATACATACTGCACATATACTGCACACATAATGCACACATACTGCACACATAATGCACATTTATGACACACATATTGCTTAGAGACTGCACACATACTGCACCGTGTCTGAAGAAGTTGACCCTTAGCCTTAGTGCATCTCAAGCAACCATATTAATATCGTCATGTAATTCCATTCTCTTTGTCACTTACAGTATACTGCTCATAAAAAGTAAGAAAAATGTTCCAGTCTGAAACATTCGGTCTACTACACTTACATTATACTCCTATCATTTGCTGTATGAGAACGATTCGCTGGCTGCAGTTTTGTGTGCTTTGTTTGTTGTTGTTTTTTTTTATTGTTTAAATTAAACTGCAAAAGAAAGTAAATTTATTCACCTGTATATGGTCAAACAGCCCAGTGTAGCCAGGACTGAAGGCCACAGACAGACGAGAGTTGTCTGATATTATCAGACATTTTCTTACTAGACTCCAGTATTTCTACGTCACAGACCTGGCCTCAGTTGTCTTCATGTTTCCGCTATGTTAACCAATCGGACGACACAAATGTCACCGAGGCCGTCACGTCACGATTTGACACGACTTTTTACGTCTTCACGTGGTGTCATGTGATGTGTGGATGGGACTGTAACACGTATACTTAGCCAAGACATGCTGTCCTTCACCAAGGCCTAGCCTGTTCCACATGGCAGTAGTGAACATGACTGAATGAAAATGATTGCATGTGTACTGTGGGTTAAAGAAACTAATCTCACCTGACATTGATTTATTCAGTTGCCTTTAGAAATATAATGTTCTTCACATATACTCACATACGATGTTTTCTGTTTTTCATTTTCCTCATGGGATGCTAAGGTAAGGTCAAACAGGGCCTATATTTTTTTAGCAGTATAATATTTAACATGGGGGTAGCCCACACCACCAGAGTGACGGAGCCTTTCTTACCTGCCAACAAAGGCGGGTCATGACAGCCCAGATTACAGGCTACAAAAGCCTCTCATGAAAACACAAAAAACATGACATATTATTTAAGCATAAACTGGGCGTGTAATGAAATTCTGAAAATCCCGTGTATGAAATTTAGAAAGAACCGTTTCAGTTTCCACACCACAGCTCTGGTCCTTTGTCTCCATTCGGGCGAGATTACAAACTTTTTGTTTTCTGCTGTCTAATTCACATTTCACATTTGTCTTGTCTTATGCCCTTCTCTATCTCCCATAGCATAAATTCATCTCTTTGGCCTCCCCAGTCCAATAAACATTATACACAATGTCTTTTCCATTTCTTTACGCATCGTTAACCATCAAATTTTATTACTCTTGTTTTCCCCACGTCCACACCACACCACACCACACCACACCACACCACACCACACCACACCACACCACACCACACCGCACCGCACCGCACCGCACCGCACCGCACCGCACCGCATCGCATCGCGTCGCGTCGCGTCGCATCGCGTCGCATCACACGGCCTCACCACACCACACCACATCACATCACATCACATCACACCAGGCCACACCACACACCACACCACACCACACCACACCGCATTGCATCGCATCGCATCGCACCGCACCGCATCGCATCGCACTGCATCGCATCGCACCGCACCGCACCGCACCACACCACACCACACCACACCACACCACAACTACATCACAAACTCCAAAGCATACCACACCGCACGTATCATAACGCACCATACGACATCGCACGGATCGCACCACATTGCGATGACGTCATGTCATAGAAGTCAACAAGACACACCACCCACGCCTCCCCTGCCCTCCCCTCCCCACAGGTCAGACTAATCAATAAATGAAATTACGATAATAAATTATTGATTTTGTTGTTTTATGAAAAATGAAACAGTTATTGATAATGTTCATTGTACGAGCACTCTAGGATGTTCCATAGGGAACTGTGTCATTGCCGAACCCAGACAGGGGGGACAATAATATGTGCCTTGAATTGAGCTTTGTGACACCTATTAGAAGGGCAAATCACTGATTGTGTAGAACCCAATCAATCCGCTAATATATACAATCCCTCTTTTTTGGGGGCTCTGCTAGACAGTGTTAGGGTGTAGAAATATGTAAAATGACCTGTGATCTAAGTAAAGTATCCGATTTTAAAGTTTCGGGTACAATTTGAGCCTTCTAGATAAAAAAATAAAATGTATAGGCCTATATATTCGCACGCGGTCAAAACCAGCTAAATAAAAAACCGGGGACCAAATCTGAATTTGAGGTGATCTTTTTCGAAAGACATTTGTGAAAAATTTGGGTCGTTGACCCCCCTTTTTCATTCCGTCAAAAGATCGGGCAAAAGAAGTACTTTAACCTCCATAGGAGAAAGTTCCCCAAATCACAGTGGTATATGTAGAATAACATAAAATGTTAATAGGGCCAAAAGAAGAGAAAACAATAGGTGTCAAAGACCTGAATTGAGCTCAGGAAGGTTTTGCAAGGGACACAACTGATTAATTGCTTCAATCTTTCATTTTACCACATATTTTCTCCCTTGTCTAATGTTAATGGTTTTGGTCGCGTGCGAATACATAGGCCTATACACTTTATTTGTTTACCTAGAAGGCTCAAATTGTACCTGAAACTTTAAAATTGGATGCTTTA
>JAWQUT010000087.1:2075202-2090844 GCA_033807755.1 Ellobium chinense | reverse complement strand
CCAAATAAGTGGTCGGGCTCTCACAAGCTCAATAACCTTCTTCTTGTAGTCGTCCATGTTGAGTTCACCTGTCACACACCTCACAAAAAGTGAACAAATTGACTTTACAACACACGCGGTTTTCGTTACCGCTGTGCCGTGTCGTCCTATGTAAGGCGGTACTCTAAATCTTTGCGCCCACTTTGGTTTTCACGCGTGAGGTGCGTTGTGTGCCGCGTGCCGTGTGCCGTGTGCCGTCCTATGGAAGCCCGGCCTAAACCACTTGTCATTCTCCGTCACTCCTACGTGTGTTTGGTTGTTACACTTTTACGTCCTTTCTCTTTCACACCACTCCCTCTCTCCCGACATGTGTACGCACGTGCATTCCGCACACATGAGCGTGTACACGCAAGCGCGAGCACTTTTTAGTTTTACACTTACAGGCCCCTACGCACGCGCACGCACGCACGCACACACACGCACGCGCACACGCGAGCGCGCGCGCACACACACACACACACAGAGGCAGGCAGGCAGGCACGCACGCACGCGCGCACACACACACACACATATTCATCTTATTCGTATGTTTTAGCTTCCGCATGAAGTCCTTCTACTTCATTTACTATGTAGGTTATTTTTAATCAATTACATGATTCCTTCTGCCTTTGTTATGTCATTCTTTGTTGTCATTAAATTCTTGTCTTTTTTTTTCTCTATTTAGTAAGCTATTTAAATCCTGTTCCTTGCCGAAGTCATTTCTACTCTTGTCCGGTTCTTTATTTCTTCACTGTTCATGTCCGTGTTTGGGAACTAGGTGTCTGTCTCACTGTATTATCACATACAACACAATGATCGTACACGTCCATAACGCACACTCACAGTGACCTTCATGAAAACAATAGTAAAGTCAAAATTAAATTAGTCCACTTGCAAATCTTTTTCTGAGAAATAAAGGCCCATTTACACGTAGCAATTTATCCCCGAGATCCGTCCCGAGCAAGGATCATGGCGAGAAATCGCCACGTGTAAACGCAAAATCGCATGAACTCAATACGAAAAATCGCATGTCCCCAGAAATCAAGCGCTGCTTGATTTTTGAGCGTGCGATCGGTAGCCACTAAATCACGTGGCGGCTTCCTTTGATGTTTTCGTGAGTGGGGCGATTTTTTATTGCAAATAAATAGTTAAATACTCATCCGTGCTTAAAACTGATGACATTTTCGTAATCAGTGTATCAAAATTAACAAAGTCTACGCGTACAGACCTCGATTTGATGCTTTATTCAAAAGATTTTAAAAATGGCGATTATTAAAATGACACACATTGTTTTGCACTGGCACTGTGTTCGAGTGCGTGTTGCCACCGGGTCATTTGCTTTACCTACGAGTGATTTTTCAACACATTTCTCTAATGTAGAACCGTCATTTCACTGTTGAAATGAAGGAAATCTGCTTTTGCATCCAATTCACTGTTTTTGTCAAGATTTTTCCAATAACTTACTAGATGCGAATTTTGTGTTCAATTTTGGTTTGAAAATGGGTTGTCAATTAGTCACCTACCCCACCGTAGCAAAAATCCGTACAAGTTGCAGACTGGCATTGCGTCACGGGATTTGTATCAATGAGATCGCCACGTGTAAATGGAAATACGTTGGGGAGAAATTGCGTGAGAGAAGTCGCGAGTTTTCTCGCATGCGACCAATCCCCACGTGTAAATGGCCCTTAAGATTTATGAAAGTCGATCTGTTCTATTTAGTGAAATCCATTTTCTATATCATCGTGAAAGAAGCATCCCAGGACTGGCCTTGGTTTTCTAATTAAATATAAAATTATGAGGGTTTCCTCTGTATAGTTTTAAAGTTTATTTTAAAGTTGTTTTTTTTAAAGTTTTTTTTAAAATGACGAAGAAGCTATTCGAGAAATCAAGATTTTAGGCCCAATTTTTAAAATAATACAGAAATGCTCGTCTGGATATCCTACTGACTCAATGAAAGTTTTCTGAGCTTTCGAGATTTTCTTTTCTGTTTAGTTAATTTAGAGTCGCTATTTAACATGATTGATAAAAAAAAGTTCAGTTTTCGAGACCTTGTTCAGTTTCTAGGTATTCAATTACTTGTCTCTTTATTGTTGTGCCTATAGTTTAATTCTTGACTAGATGGTAGAATAAAGAGAAGGAGGCCCTCTATCTCTCAAGTGAGAATGACTTGATTCTATCTCTAGACTAGTGCCGCTAGCTTTACAGGTGCTACTAGTAGCATTGGACAAGTTTTTAACTGCCTATAGCCAGCTAACCATTTTACAAAGGACTGGATTGATTAAAGATGCAAGTGAAACATTTTTCCAAAGACACTTCACAACAAGATTCCTAGATCCTGGATTAGAGTTACAACCACAGTAAACGTCGCTATGAAAGTTTAGTCTTCAGCGTCAGCGGTGGTTTGCCTTGTAATGACTGAGCCCATTACTTGTTTTTAAAGAATTTTTTAAAGCCACCACTTGCTTTCTGAAACAAATATATTTAGAACTAGACAACCTTGCACCCCATCTCTTCATATACAGACACGTAATAAACACGTCAGTTGCAAATTCACTAAAATCGCATGCATTTATTAAGAAAAAGGTAACAAGATATTTTCATATCCAAAATATAACAAAAGCATACAAAACTATACAGCAAAAGCATACATATATTTCATAATGTTATTTACAAGTAATAAATCCCTTTAGGAGATGTCATATTACATAGCATGTTTAACAAAAATACCAAATTCAGGTCAGGCTACTGGTAGAAAAAAAAAAATTAAAGACTAGTTATTTACGGATGGTTACATTTTGTTGTCAAGTTAAAATTTATTTCCATTAATTCCGAGTCGTTCTGACACGGGACGCAATAATTTAGTGTACATTGCATTTGTAAGGTCTCGCAAGACAGAGGCTCATCACCCCTTCTCCTGATCAAGTATATTGGTGAATCTGTACGTGCTTCTAACCTAAACTGAAACGAGATTTGCTGGAGAAGAGCAATCTTCAAGGAAGAAAATGGTTTCAATTATCCGAAGATCAGCCTATTTGTTGCAAGACGTTATGAAGAAACAATAATATACATTCACTCCCTCCCCTCCCCCAGTTTCACTGTTACAATGAGCTGAGGTCAAACAAGAATATCAATAGATGGATTGTGTCATGATTAAAGTTCACTTAAGATTTAGAGTACTCTTAAGATAAGGCGCAAATATGCTAATGAGTGTTTATGATTATGACGATGTAAGAGCATGTCCTTTGTAACATCCTTTATGACTGTCACAGCACTTCAAGTGACCATTCAGGCCAGAATGAGACATGTCTCAAGTGGAACAGGGGTCAGCCAAATGTCAAGACAAGTTTTCCTGTGTTTCGCATGTTTGTATTACAACAAATCTTTAAGAGAAAAGTATACGCCACACAGAAGAAATTATCTTGGAGCTAAGACTGACCCTTGGTCCGCAGAATTTATGCCTTATTTTGGCAACATTCTTATAGTACATGGTGACAATGAAATCTTTTTGATGAGACCCGAGAAACTGAACAAGCCTTTAAACGGAAAAAATTACACATATATCTGGATCTTTCATATCGGCCCTGGCGGTGTTTGAGAACAATGTAGTAATGATAATTAGGCAATTTTATGATGCGTTCAATGTCCAAACAAACGGTTTTATGCAGAGAAAATTTGGTAAAGTGCATTCGCTCCAATTGCTAATGACTGATTACGAAGATAAATTGGCAAACAGATTAACCAGTTACGTCACATACAACGCTCAATGGAATCGATACAATCGTTTAAAACAATATACAAAATGTTTATCCTTGTCAGGAAACAGCTGGCAAATCCCTCAAGTCCATCTGGCCGGAAGTTCACTGACATTGTATGACCAAAACATTTTCGGCATAGATGAAAATCACCAAAAACTTAATGTGAAAGGTAAGTGATTTTCATGTACACCAATAAAGGTTTGGTCATGGAATGTAAGAGCGAATAGAGAGCGCAGATGCCTTTCAGAGACTAAGCGGAGCGACCATTTACGTTACTTGAAACACCCTTGTATTTTTCGGTTAAACAAAATGTTATGTATGGTGAGGTACTACATTTTCATAACCACTGAAAGCCCAACAGCACCAGACACACTGAAAATATGGTATGAATTGTGCAGATGTGCTTTGCCAAGTTAGGAAAGGCAAGTAACCTCGCCATTCTAAACACGTACAGAAAATGTAATATACAAATATACAATTTTAACCGAATTCTGGGGTTAAGATCAGCCTTTATTGTTCAATGTTCATGTCCAAAAAGTATGCAGTCATTTATGTTTATCAGCTGAATAAATTAAAATATTCACTTAATAAAAAATTAAGTGTGAATGATTTTCCAGGGCAAGAGTTGCAGAGAAAAATGAAAATTTGGCCTAGGCCATGTTCCGTCAATCAAAAACAAGTGACAGAAAAATGACAAGTTCTATTTGTAAGTTTTCAGCATTAAATTAATAGCTTTGATACCGCCAACAGATAGATAAAGTTTTGGTTTTCTTACGCTTGCGTATGTTGCGTTCATGAAAATCGCACAGGGTGGCCCAGGAAGGATGCGGAGTTGCATCTGAGATGAATCTGAACAAGTTTCATGAACACAACATACGCACATTACTAGTGAGGCACAAATAACGTTGTTCATATGATATTGATGCACATAAAGTAAAGCATAAAAACTGTAGATTTAGCTAAGTATGTGCCCTCAATGTTCACCATTTTGAAATGTATTTTTGTATTTGTTTGCATTGCTCTAGTGCAGAACTCTGCAAGAGCTAATAAATAGAATTGAACTGAATTAAATTGAACAATCCAGCATCTGCTAATTACTTGAACTGCTTGGAGCGAAAAGGATTCAACTTCTTGCCATACAAACCCTAAACACGGCATCTTTACTAAACTATAGCAAAAACAGCGCATCTAGGCGTTTCCAAGTCAAGAGGGTTAACTCGAAGTCAAGTTCGAGTTAGATCTACATCATGTCCGTGTATCTAATTTACTTAAACAAACGTGTAAACATAACATTCATGACTCAAAAGCATCTATAGAAATGTCAAAGTGATTTTAAGAGCATGATAACCCATATAAATGTTCACTGAATTCGTTGACTATTCAAATGCCAATTTCCGCCTAATACATGTATTAAACTGGATTGAAATATATGAATGAGGAGCTTAGTATTTCAGTATCAAGACATAACAGTAAAATTGTAAATAATTAGTGCATGTTCTTATAAAAGTACCTAAAGAATTCTTTAATTAGTCAACTACAAGACTCAGACAAAAGAGGCATCTTGTCATGCACTATGCTTCCACTTTTGACTTAGATGATCAGTGTTCGTGTTGGTGTTCATGGATATCCGCCTAAAATTCCATGTAAAACTTACTGTCGAGGGGATGACGTCTCAGTATGCGAGACTAATTGAATATTGGGCGATCTTCATGGATACCACCAACGTTAATGACCATCAGATGCCTTAGTGGGAGCTCTTAACTTGGGGGCATTAATTTCAAAATCAATAAGGGACTCTTGAATCCAGATATCTGAATCCAGATATCAGAATAAGTAAGTTAAAAAGATTCAGTGATTAAAAAAAAACATGGGCAGCATAATTGCCTTCTTTATAGAAGTATGCGTAAATGAACCAATCACCCCTTTCCACTAACCCTGAAACATCAATGGAATATTACTGAAGTCACAACATGAATAGTATGTACTAACTTTACATGAGACTTCATATAACACGTCACTGGTGGCTCGTTGGTAGTAGATAAAAGTGAATGGCACATATATATGCATACAAAGTCTTCTATAGAAGAGCAAACTTTCGGTAGAAAAAGTTTAAGACATTATGCTCTATTTACTTTATGCTGGTATCGGGGCTAATTCTTAGGATTTAAAATTGATGAGCATAAGTTTTATACAGTCCAACACTGTAAACTTATTTAATGTATTCAGTTAGATTAGAGGCAGCCACTGGCAAAAATACCAATAGTATATGGAAAAATATAAGTACGTTTTAAATGTTGCTGCATATGTCTGCAGTCCTGCTTGTGTGCTCACGTTGGCATTTGACGATAAACACTAGAATGATGATCTTGAAAATCACCCAAATTCAGTGAGCTGATTTAGGGGGATGGGATATGCACACAAAGTACGAATTTGGCGCAATTTTCATAATCACCATTGACGTTATTGCCGTCAAATGTTGCCGTGAGACTACGACAAACAGGAACACAGCGACTGGGAACAATGTACACAAAATACTCGTCCCCAATGTGGCGTGTAAGCACATATATTTACAAATTATGACGGGACAGATCACTTAACCCAACCAAACAAATCATTTAGCCGATAAAAAATTCAGTAAGACATAATTAACCAATTAACGATCAAAACCAATTGAAAACTAGATAATGAAATAACTTAAGGTAGACAATCTTCAAAGATAAAATGTGTCAAATGCCCATGTATACGTTTTTCTTGTCAATTTTTCTCATAGTAAAAAGGGGGTTTTATAGCATTATTCTAAGTCCATCCATGCCTTTATTCCCCATGCTCTCACGGTGACAATGAAAGACAATGTTCAAGAAAGCCATTCAGGGAAAGAATAGGATTTATAATATTCTTTTTGAATGTCTTTCTTGGACAAGCTTTAAAGATTTTATCATTGGTGAGAACATGGCGAAGATGGGACTATAGACAGACCAGATATACATGTTTTGGGAGAAGTTCACATTACAATGAATGAAGCGTTGCATTACAGTCTACAGAACCAATGAACACGCAAGTGGAGCGTCAGTCTACCAATGAACGTATGAAGGAATCAATAGAAGAAGAGCTTAAGTGCAAAAGAGTAGTCTTAAATGTTGACCAGTTAGGGTGTGATCTTGGATAGAGATACGTTTGCATCGTCTGGTGACAACATTAGGAATAGTAATCAGATGAGAACACTTGGTCTTTTTAAGACTTCAATTCCTGATGCGACCATCAGATGTTGTAAAATATCTTTCATCCATGAACAGACCTTAACCGGTAAACATTCAAGGTACTACTGTTCTGCATGTAAACACTCGAACTGCGCCCTTCATAAAGTACAAAATAATTTATACAGCTGAAAATTCACAAATCTTTCTATGGCACATTCACGGCGCCATGTAGCAATTCACGATTACAGTTACACTAGACAAGAGAACATGGCGTTACAAGCAAGGTATCTTTTTAAAATTATGCAATAAACTTATCTGTCTACAATGTTTCCTCCAAAACAGTCTTCCATACCATAACTTGATAATTTTATTCTAAGAATTATTGTGAAAGTACCCGTGGGGGACCTGTTATATTAATGTGGAATACAGATGGATCAGGATATGCTTCATGTTAAGGGGGTATTACACGTACAGTCGGTACGGAAGGAAATCTGAACTTCGCTTGAGCTTCAGTCCGTCCTTAACGTGTAATAAGAAAACTGGCTGAAATCGTCAGTCCATCCTGCAGTCCGTCCTCACAGCCAGAAAATCAGGTAGCGCCTGATATTTTGGCGTCCGGACTGCCTGCCGGAAGGAGTGAGCGGCATGTCAGTGAAGTTTTCCCAGCCGGCGAGAAAACGCCCGTTTACAAACTTATCGAAAATGACATCCTAGCGTAAAAATATCAAATTCGGAATCAGCGTATCAAAATTAACAAAATGACTCGCGAGTAACTCGTCTTATTGAGTTATTTAAAAGTTTAAAAAAGTGTCTATTTCTTTCATAGCGTAGGGCTTGGCCTAGTGTGTTTTGCTGTTCTTGTGTTGACATTGATGACCCGTGTCATTGTCTCGTTACACGTCTAGCAAAGTTTTGTGCACGTGTTGTCTTTCTATTCTATTATGGCGATGTGGTGCAAAGAATCATAGCGGCTCGCATCACTGTTGATTGCTTAGCGAGACGAGAGACAACAAATTAATGTAAATAAGTCTCTTCGTTCATCCTCATGAAAGTGTTGGAAGTCCTCGGGAAATGCTCTAATTTCCTCCAAAATAATATTTGTGTTTGAGAGCTCACCCCTCTTTAAAAGCCAGTTTTTTTTACCACATACCGCGTTGTTTCCGTGTTCTTTTATTTTTCAAAATAACATTAATTGCTAGACTATCAAGATCCCGAAATGTTGTCTCAGCCATCATGCCTTCATTTGGCGGGAAATTATTTATGACTATGTGCTTGTGTGATCCGGATGGCCTTCATTTTGATCGTTGCGTCTAATACACGTTAAATTTTTACGATGGCCTGCAGGCTGACTGCAGTCAAAAAGTTCTTCCGTACCGACTGTACGTGTAATACCCCCTTTACTGTGCATGCATATCTCCGAATATATATGTCCCATTTCAAGACAGAATTGATCACCCGATCCCACACAGAAAAGTCGCTACTTCTAGAGTGCTCATGCCTGAGGCTGAAACTTGTGACTGTCCTGTGTGGCGAAACTGTACCAACTCGGTATTCAAATGTGACACGTTAAATCTACACTGACCCGGACTTATAAATGAAGGTAACATTTCCATGGTGACTAAATATCCTTTATTGTTACTGTGGGGTCTTGGCGAAGCAAAGTCTATAGCAAGCGGTTATAAATACCACAATGATTATGTCATGAACTATGGAAATAAACATTTTCTTATAAACATATGTAAATGTAAACAATTCATTCCACTCCTAAAATTTAAACAAAGTGCTGCTTCTGACGCGCTGTGCTTGCACTTTCGGCATTAGATGGTCAGTACTGTGTTGGTGTCCAAGGAAATCCACCCAAGATTCGGTGTGAAAATTACATGAAAATGATGTCTCAGTCTAAGAGACCAATATGAATGTTGGGCGATTTTGACGGGCCCCAACAGAGTTCATGGCCATCAGATGCCCAAGTGCGAGCACTAAACTAGTTCCATTACATCTGACTACCCCGCTCTTAAGCGACTCCTAAACCCATTACTACATATTCAAAGTGATTCTTCAACCCCATTACTAATATTCAAAGTGATTCAAAGTGATTCAAACCTATTTATTACGCACTGAAAGTGACTCAACCCTATTATTACATATTGAAAGTGACTCGACCCCGTTATTACACATTTAAAGTGAATAAAACCCATTTATTACATAGAAAAATGTTTAAAATGCTCCGTGACAAAACATTCCCGGCTGCAGATAAGGACTTCCTTTAGTGTTAACCAGCCAAGTTCTGGTCATGAACAGGGATAAACGAACAACATCTGGTGAACGCATAGAGAACTCTTTGGAAGCTGCAGTTGCAATACCTTAGTGGAAGAAAAGGGTTCTCCAGCGTTCATAAGCTGTGCAAGTTTCTCCGTGTCTTTGAACAGACCCTGTCAGTTAACTCCTGCACTGTAACTGAACACATTTTTTCATGAATCCCCTACAAGTAATAATTAATGTATCCTTGCTGTGAACCCAAGACAATGGAACTGGTAGTATTATAATTACTTTTATCAATTAGAACATTTGTGAAAGTACTTTTTGGTGATTGCTAACCGCTTCATTGGTTTCTAAAAACATTTTACAGATCGCCAGGGCGCTTTTACATTTTTAAATCTTTATTATTCACAATTAAATTATGTTTTGCTTTAAATCTTACAAAGTGAACAAAAACATTGTATAAAGAACACGTGACAAGCTTGCAAGGGTGACCAATTTTACATTTTTTTTTGTTCTTAAATAGGCACAGAGGGAAACTGGACACGATGGTAAGTTCATCCCTCACTAAGAAAGACTAATGCTGAGGCAACTTTGGACAGAATCTGCCTCAACAGTGAAAATGCACGATTCCGGGTTCGTTCTGAATGGATTGATTTCACTAAAACGAAAGTTATCAAGGAATTTGTGTAAATTAAACAACTTACAAATAAAACTACTTACAAACATCCGACACTACATATAAATATGTACAATCGATTTCTCAAAATATGCACATTCTCAATTCTTGAGTACTAAGGCACGTTTTAAATGAAATACTATTTCTAAGTGTTTACGTAATATTGCTAATGACTTAAACCGTCAGCTACTGTTGCTGGTCAGGTACCAGTATTTGGTATTGCCAGGAATGATAGATCAGGTATTCATTAATAATGTCAAAAGTCCAGTAATAATTTCATGGTCTGATGTTTCTGCCGTTCTTTTTTGCGTTCCTTGATCCTGCCGTTCTGTCCAGCGTTCCCTGAAAGACGACCTTTTGCCAGACTGCTGAATCCAATGATGAGAATGTCTCGGCTTCGTCCGCTTGAAAGTTGTTGGATGAAGTCGTCACGAGGGCCATTGCATCCGACGATCTTGCTGGGCCAGTGTTTGTGGTTAACATTACTCTATCTTCATGACAGTCTTCCTTGTGCTCCAACCACAGGGATCCAAGGCTCGCATCCATGGAAAGAGAAAAAAGTGTAAGATTCATGCTTGCCAAAATAAATTAGGACGAGATCTATTTGGGACACGTTTTTGACTATGCTGATTTAGGCCTGTTACTATTACATATAACTTATTAAACAATATCTGAATACCTCCCGAAAACTGAATCATGCTATCGTATACCCCCCCCCCCCCCTATTTAAGCATTTTGTTGCTCAAGTACAGATAGGACTGCTTTGACCTCGAAGCAAAATGAGGCATAATGATAGTTTTGATACCGAAATAGATGCAGCAACTTGTAGACTAGGAATACCACGAAAAGCTCTGCAAATGATAAGTCCTGGAAGTTACATGACCGTGGTAGGCGCTCATGAATCACCTGACATGGCTAAACTGTAAATAGTTTAGCTAACCCCAAACAGCAATATAATTTATCCACCCTTTATTCATCTGGTCTACATCAAGTAAGAAGAGTTATAGATATGATAAAATGGTACTGGCTGCCCGACTTTTAATCCCACTATCACAGTCTTTACTTCCCTGAAATAAATATGCCTTGCAATGAGCACGTGACAACTCAGACAGATAAGGAAATTTTTAAGTGATGCGAATGTTAAGGAATATGTCTCAGGCGGTAGGAAATATGAACGTACTACAGCATCTTTCTTGTTACGGACAGTGAAGGGCGAGTCAAAACTCAATAGTATTGTCGATTGTAGATTATGAATAGTTATCAAACAAACTGTCAAGGCCGGTTTTGGGGACTACTTCCGAGTCGGGCGGATTATGTTGTATCCTTGGAAATGAAAATTCTTACTTCACACAAAATTTCATGGTCTATTCACTGCAATGTGTTTGCGCTTGTGCGCAAACAGTCATTTGTCAGGAATATTTTAATTTTTTTAATCCAACTAGAGTGAGTTTTAAAAAAACTACGGTAAATGCATGAAAATACTAAATCAGTTTGATCACTGCGAAGCTTCTTAAATAAAAGTCTCACAGAAATGACTCACTGAGTTAGATGAAAGCAGAATTTTGAAGACTGATTGGGCCCCAGAATTTAAGCCCCAAAGTCTGGACCCTAAAGATCTATGAGATCCATAGCACTGGACAAGAGCAAACGCTTCTTGTGAAAAAGGAATAGAACATAGGGGGTCACAGAGTCCTCAGCGTATCTCCGTTTCGTTAAACCACAAATATTTTTCTCCACTTCCCCTCCCTTCCTCCATTTAATCAGTCACTGTCTGTTTTCTTTCCGTGATAAATAAATGGCGTGGGGGCGTGGGATCATTATACACTTTCCTGAAGCTAAGACTTTATGAGCAAAGAAAGCTTGTGGCTTTAGAATCTGGTTTTAAAACCATTTAAAATCAACAAGTAAACAGTATTTAATCCTCGAATGAGATTGTCGTGTCAAGGGAGAGAATGTTTAAAGGGAATACTAAGACGATCCGATCCTGTGGAATGAGAGCTGAAAGACGTCAGGAACTTAATATTACGCGAGACGGGTCTTGCAAGTCACAGGTCAAAGGCGATTGAAAACCATGAATGTGGATCAACTTGACTAAACAAAATAGAAAGCTAAACTGATTATAAAGGTAATGATGCACCATAACAGAACTACTGTCCCAATTTCATTTTTTAAAAATTACTGCATATAAAATAAAAGCCCTATTCGCAGCCTTCTAACTTGTAGAATGATGCGATATGTCAAACAGTTGGACCTTGTCGACGGTTTTTTACTCTAGTAGCTTTACTGGCTCAAATGAATTTAAACCCGCATACAACTGCGTGAATAAATCTGGCATGGCATCCTAGCCCACGTGACGTGAATACATCCAAACACCGTAAGTGTCATGGCAATGGAAGAGACTTTTGAGGAATATAATGCGGACCGCTTTAGACATTTTTAACCAAAAAGATTTAAGACATTCACAGCGCTTTTTTTACGGACGCCATGTAAGGTGGCAACAGAAAGGCGGTGGCATGTCCACAGAAATAGGTAGCATCTTAATGAAATGCACGGGCTTTATTACAATGTCCATTTTCTCCTCAAGTTTCCTATAATTTTACCATTGCGCCCATGACATCTCATGCTCATTGCTTACCAGTTATTGATGATGAAAAAAGTGCTCATTTTTAGAGAAATGTATCTACACCCACTCAATGGCAATGTGACTTTTGAGGTGTAAAATGCGGATCGCTTTTTATTCTGGCATTTTTTGACAAAACGGAAGTTTACAGCGCCTTCAAATGTAAACGATCATCCAAGTTGGCAGCAGATAAAACTGGCACCGGAATAGATAGCATCTTCATGAATTAATGTGCAGATTTTATTACTTTTTTCTCTTTTTCGGCCGTATAATTTGAATGTGTTATTCTCACAAATTCTACTTAATTTTGGAATGTATTTCCCATCGAGATTAAAGTAATTTTAAAGAGATTAAAGTACTTTTAAAGCTTAATTTTTTTTTTCTAAGGAGAAAAAAGTGGAGAGTTGGGGGGAAAGGGAAACAACGCCCAAAATTTCATAAAATAAAATAGTCACCTCGCCGTCTGATTTTGTCCCCAATTCTTCAATAGGCTAGTTTTGGCGTCTTTGCTAATACATAAGGCCAACCACTACTTCTATAAGGCTCAGACTGCAACTGAAACTTTCAAACTGGATGCTTTATCGAAATTAGGTTTACATATTTCTGCATCTTGACTTCGTCTGGCAGGGCCCCAAAAAGAGACTTTTTTAAATTAACGGACTAATAGCATTAATAGATTAAGCTTCATTATTGTACAGTAGTTTTACCTTTGCGCCCAATATATGCCATGCTCATTGCTATCAGTTACCGAGGATGAAATGAGTGCTTATATCGGGAGATTCGTACTGGTTCAAGAAATTGCAAAAAGAGCGTAAAGTGACTGGGTTTAGGAAGATCTGCTCTGTTGGAAATACAATTAGATAAATATACGTTCTAATATTGACACTACATCATACTGTAGATATTTTTACTTCGCGGATCTCTGAAATGTCTTAAAGTTTATGCTGATATTGTGCACCTTTATTCAGATACCGATATCATTTAATATACATGTAAAATGCTTTATGTATGCAGAGACGGGAGCTTATATATCGGAAACAAACATCTATGGTAACGTGAACGGCTTTCTTGCTGTATTTGAGAGTGATAACCAGTTTTTAAAGTTGAAATGCTTAAAAGCATTTTTTAGGCTTGGCGGGGTGTGGGATCATAGGTTGTGGGAGAGTGAGGGGTGCGAAGTTTGAAAATATAAGTCGGGATCCAAGTCGACTCTTGTTCTCCATGAGCTCGGCATTTCCTCTTTCAATGCCTAAAAATGCCTCACCACTAAAAACGAAAAAGTAGCTTGAAGGATTTCCTTGTTCTTTGCAAAAAATCATATGTCGTCAGTGAAAAATGGAATATGCTCCTC
Source organism: Ellobium chinense (assembly GCA_033807755.1). Taxonomy (NCBI): domain Eukaryota; kingdom Metazoa; phylum Mollusca; class Gastropoda; order Ellobiida; family Ellobiidae; genus Ellobium; species Ellobium chinense. The sequence continues at coordinate 2,076,965 of JAWQUT010000087.1, read as the reverse complement.
ATAAATTGCATGAAATGCCGTATTTCAGCGATACGATGATATTATGTAGCGACAAGCATGTCTTGTATAGGGAACAATAATTTACCCTACCAACATAAATAATGTGCAGGTAGTTATTACTCCAACCCCGTCTTTTCACCCCAACCCTATCAATTCTAATAGTGTGCAAATAGGCAATTAAGCGTAATGTTTCTGTATAGCATCACAAATACAAACTTGCCGGCCGGCATGCAAATAAAACTGTTAGTAATAGTGCGGAGGCATGCATGAGCTCACTTGGTGCTAATAAAAAAAATTATGCAAAGTTAAAATCGGATGCGAGGAAGAATTATGATGCTGTAAATAAATTAGCCGGACTTCCGTGTGTTCTCTTTTAGCGCTGGAGTAAATATAGTTCGATTCTCTTGATGTATATGCGCCCCACTCAACCACCCCCTCCCACTTTCTCCTTTTGATCTTCCACCCCCCTCCCCCCAAAAAAGAAAAAACTAATCTCAGCACATAATTGCTACGCCACTGATTTTCAGAACTTCCGACGTTAAGGCATTCAGACACGCTTACTACGAATCAAGGATAACTTTTAAGATATTACGCATTAAGCAATGCACAATGCACAATTCAAAAGAATGATCTAAGCTATCATTTTGGAAATGTATTTCCAAACAGCATTAAGTTTCGTATAAGAGCTTTCCACAATAAGGTGGGCAGGTATACTAGGTTAAGATCAAAACTTGCGTTAATGAGAAGGCCGCATCCGATTTCTTTAAATTGGTTAGTAGAATATTTGTGTTTGTGATACTGTACTAGAACCACGCACTCAACTGTCTATAAAGATAGATGTTATTTTTACCAGTTTAAATGTGTTGGCTGTATGAACGTTCATTTCTTTTTATCCTATCATAACACGTATACCTGTCGCTACAATATTAATTACAAATAAGGACTCAAAGATTGCTATCAAAATTTCCCAACCATAAATACAAGTTTTATCGATTTCAATATAATGTAACTCGATAAAATGTTCCATGGGAGCAGAAAAACACAGTAACTTGCTTTTAAAAAAAAGATGTGCCAAGGATTTCCGTCATTTCCATGCCGGAAAATTTTCATTGAAAGAGGAACGCTGGCATTTCCATACGAACCAGGATTTTTCAGAAAAAGCTGTAGAAGTCCCATCTCGGTGCGAGAAATTAAAATAAGAACGCTCATTTCACCTGTTGTTTCTTGACAATGCAGGGTGATAATTTTACTGACATTATTCCTCGTCCTAAATATAACGATACAAACTATGATATAAAGTTTGAATCTGTAACCTGAGCATGATATCGCTATCTGAAATGAATGCTGCACAAAACTGCAAGTCAGTATGAAATCTAGCTTGTCTACAAAACAATGTGCCGTAATCTGAAAGATCTCAAAACAATTGTGTGCTTTTATTTAGACGATGTGACGATTTCATATCCAGGTATTCCCCGCTCACTCCACTGTTTTGCATTACCCCAGACGACCAGATCACTCTCGTCTGAAGACCACACATTTGACAGCTGCCTTTTTACTGTTGTCGGATATTCATCCAATATAAAAGGACTGAAAATGTGCCAAAGAAAAGTTGTGCAGTGTCAGTGAGCTTTTAGTAGAGAAATTCTATCCTCGGTATAAATTTGGAATAAGATTCAAGCACAACGCCCATTTTGTCCTCGGCATAGTTATGAGCCAGTTGATGTTCTTTATATAATATCTTCCCCTCCCTCCTACACCTCCCC
>JAWQUT010000087.1:2058713-2074911 GCA_033807755.1 Ellobium chinense | reverse complement strand
AAATATTGGATGTTTTATTTAGATCACAGATCATTTTACATATTTCTACACCCTGACACTGGCTGGCAGGGCCAAAAACAAGGGAGATTTTATTAGCGGATTAATTGGGTTGTACAAAATGAGTGATTTGCCCTTCTAATAGGTGCCAAGAACCTTCAATACATGAGCTGTTGCCACGACATTTACTTGGCAATGAGCGAGTAACTGAATATGTTTAACCACCTAATGCAAGTTCATTTACATTGAACTATGCCTCCATTCTCACTGCTCACTACAGTGTTCGCCATGTGCCAAGGACGTCATTTCATTAAGTGCCTTAGAAATGCCACCCGCGAACGTAAACAACTTATAGAGGCTGCAAATAGAGCTCAACGCTGATAAAATTCCTAAGATTGTTACTGTCAACTTAATGAAACAAAAGCGAAACGACGCCGTTAGCACTCAGAATTGGGCTGCCTTGACCTGGGAGACAAAATTGACGACCAAAACTGCCAACAAACAATAACCTTACCGGAGGAAGCCTTGCAACACCTTGAATGGAGCTAAGTTCCTAGGAGAGCAAAGCAGCAAAGACCTTACATTATCTTTTCGGCCAACTCCAGATGTCATGACGAATATAAAGACTTTTCCAAAATTCTGCTTCCACTTCCCCGCGGTGAACAGGGAGCATCTGTTTCGCAGATGTTTGCAAATGGAAGGATTATGAATTTATCATTTTTTTAAAAATGGAATCAAAGATATTTTACTTTCAAGCAGCGTCTTTTGTATAGCTTTGTGATGTTATGGTGCTCTCTGAATTGGTTACCATGTAAACCGTAAACGATGGATATCTGACTGCTCAAACGGGAAGGGATTTGCAGAGAGATAACAGTCAATACTGCTCACTGAAATGACTTTACAAGGGCGATCCGGGGAAAGGATGACAAGACAGCAGGTGAATGTTGTTGCCATCTTATTGTCTGTTTTTCTACTTTAAAGTGTGTGTTGGAGAAGGAGAACATGTGGAGCAATGGTGACGGATGAAACTAATAGAAGGTTCAGGATGGCTTAAACTTGACTTGCCCAAACATGGAGGGAATACCAGCCTAAACCGTTCCTAAATATTTACAAGATTCCACTCTTCTATACGGACAATCGGGCAATACCAGTACCACTGGTACTACAATTTCTTTTAATGTTCTTATAACGACTCTGCAGAATGGGTCACGTTATGGAATGGCACTAAGTTTAGAAATGGGATTTTTAGAAAGCAGTCCCCCCNAGATGTGTATAAGAGACAGCAATATTACTCTAACAATAACGAAATCTTGAGATAACATCTTTACCTTGATACATAAAATATAAATTAGTAGAGAAATTTATTCTGGCTAAACTCAAATCTTAAATCTCAAATGTTACACGAATGCGAGTAAGACTGCATGGCTAGACTATTTCTGGCCGGTTGTTTACAATGCCTGAAGGACGCAACAAGCGTAAAGCAGCTGCCGATGAAAGTATGTCAATATAATTTATTTGCTCTTCCCATGTTGCTAGATGAGACCGTCAGGAATTTGGTACTTCATGAAGCTGAAACTGACCGATGGTTCCCGATTTGTGTAAAAAGATTCAGAACATCAAATGGCCGAAAGATAAACAGTGATATATGAAAGGCCACAACCTATTAATTTTGGAATATTTAAGCCTTTCCACAGAGACAAGTTGTCCTGGTCTATGAGAGCGTACTCTTGCTGTCTGTGAAATCTAACATCTAAAGAATTAATCAAAAATGTTGAAATTCACTTATCTAAATGTCACCTGAAATGGCATTTCAGTTCTGACTGTCTTTAGAAAACACTGCTTACCGTCTTTTCCTTCTTTATGTATGGAAATAAGTGGCACATAAAAAAAAGTGGCACATACTGGCAATGCATTAACATTAAATGCATTTTTCGTTCTGCTTCTGGTATGAAAGTACAGATATTGTCCGGGCTTGCTGGTCTGCAGCCCCAGAACCAGTCAATGCCCACTTATTATCCCGGGAGACCAGATCACTTAAGGATATTTTCAGCTCTAGGGTGTACACAGTGCCGCTGCCATTTAAAGGCGCCGATCACCAATATCTGACAAAATCGTTCACTGCTTATAGCCAGGCATTCAATTTAGCAGTTATGGATTAACTGAGGAAAATAAAGGTATACTTTTCACAGGTTAATTTGCATTCGGATTACGATTACTAAGATATCTGGTCCTGATGGGAGATGGTCCAAGCAAGTGCATTGAAGATCCAAGGCTTATTCCCTCAGGTGTTTAATACGACCCTGTAAAAGATCTCATGTACGAACAGACAATAATACATGAATTATAATTCTAATAAGGGACGCTTCCATGTTTTTAAGCTTGTGGGATGTGTTGGGATTTGGGAATAAACATAGAAAATAGACTGTCTCGTTTTAGGCACTTTCATATTTATTGAATGTTCCTCTTTAATGCACCTAAAAAGCAAATTGTTCGAAGCCACAGAAATGTGGTTCCTTAGAAGAATGCTCAAAATATGGACAAAATAAAAATGCACAGGTCTTGAAGGAATCAAAATCATGAAAGCCAGTTACAGCAGTGAGAAGACAATGACATCTAATGAAAACTGATAAATGAAGCAGTGGGAAAAGATTGTAGACGAGTGGCAAGTTGGAAGGGAAAGGGACACAATGCATTAGAGGAATGTTGAGGTTGAGACTAAGTACAGATCCCTGATAGGCGATGCCAACTGAAATAGAGCAATAGAGAGAAATTTGAATAGAGAAAACCTACCATACTACGATTCCTTTGGTGAACGTTAAAGGAAACAATGTATGGGACAAAGTTCAAGATCTTGACAAATGATGCTGAGGTACGTATTTTCTGTAAATAGCCAGGGAAAGGGGGAAGTTCTTTTAACATGACACTTTTTTCTGATGAAATTGTCAAATCAATGTGGTAAAATTTGATGAATGAAACAAATTCTTGGTTCTGCCCACGATTAGGTTTATTCTGATAATTTCTGGGCTGACTGATTTCAAATTTAGTCATACATTTTCCAGATTGTTCTGAATAGATAAAAGAGATACAAAGTGTAGTGAGAGCATGTCATATTCATTAGATTTATGATGTAAACTGAGCGGAATACATAGATCTTAGTTTTATGAAGACCACTTCCTGTTAAAAGCAAAATGGTTTGTGCAAATCTAGCTTCCGAAAATAAAATATATGCATCTGCCAGTAAAAGCTAATTTTACAGTGGGAAGGTGGAAAGCAAGTAATGACTGTTCGAGCTGTAGTTTGAGATGCTCGGATTACCGTGCATGCATGCATGATAGTGGTCCATGTCATGATAAAAATCAACCGCTTTCCTTACAATCAGGATGAAACTAAGCTGTTTCTTTGGGAGTGAATTGTCAATTTCTATCCGACCCTGTATTAACAGGCCTCTGTAAATTGAATTTTGACACTGTATAGTTTCTTGCAAAATTTCCAATCCAGAAGTTTCTCTTAAGGCAAAAGAGCTTCAATGGCAATTTAAATGACAAGATTCATCTTCTGCAGAAGAGCCTCCTATTAGTCCACGCGTAAGATGGCGGAAATAAGGCCCGTGAAAATGTTTATTCCCTTACATGATACCATACTTGAAAGAGGATGGAATGAATTTGCAATGATCTTCTGCTACTTAAGGCTACCCTCCCCGGCTTCCCTCTATACCCTTTCACAGTCTTCCCGGAGCTCGCGCTGATGGCACTATTTCATTGTTCACTGTGGTACTTGGCTGGACCCTGGTGGTCGTTGTTCTGGACATAGCGTTGGCCCTTACTAAACTGAAATTTATCAATCGTAGGTATCTTCAGGTAATCTATACTTACACTACACACCGCTTTGCAAAATTTTCAGGCCCTGATGGGAGTTTGCCACGAATTCAGATTCAGATTCTTGACAAGATTTCCAACGGTTCTCAGACATAATTAAGCTGAATACACAGATGTAAGTTCAGTGTGTACAGTCGTTATATTTCACTATGTAACTTCAGCCTTGGTATTACTGCTCAAGTCATACCTCAGAATATAATTCAAATGTGCACATTGTTTGGAGAGTTGGGTGCAGATATAAGTTTTATTGAAACTCACGAATTACTTTACAAAAGACCATACTGGCGTGAATTTTTCCACGTGATGTTTGAGAAAGTTTGGTTACCAAAATGGATGCAAAAAATATGAGCGATTCCGCGATGTCATATTTGCATTTAAGCTAACTCGAGATCAGGCACCGAGTGTTGAATGCTGCCTGCTGTAGCCGCCAACAGATTTAACAAGCGACTAAATAGATGTAACTTTTTCCTAATTAATGTAGTACATGGGAGATCATTAAGCCAGCTTTGTAAAAATCATGCCCTTCAAACTTTGTATGACTCGGCAAAATAATCAGTGGAAAAAAAATTAAATGGATTTTAAAAAAGCATTCAAGGATTGCATGGATAAATGTATTTACGTGCTTTTTTTTTCTTCTTCCTCCTTGGTCAACGTCATCTTAGCATATATTGCAATAATCGTTTGTAACTATTAATATTAACCGAACTGACCCAGTTCATCTGGAAACACTAATGAAAATACAGCGACAGATGCAAAGCAGCTTTAAATAAAAATAGATACGTTTTATGTTGGCCGCCCAGCTCACCCCCTCCCAAACACTGTAGGAGGATTTTACAAGTGCTGTGTTTCCGAGCAGCATCACAAATACAAACTTACCGGCCGATGTAAACAGTGTTAGTAATGGTGCAGATGCATGCGTGAGCTCAGTGCAAATTAAAAAAAAAATGCAAAACATTTACATGCATTGACAAGACTGCATCCAATTTCTATGCATGCGTTAGTATTGGATTTGTAGCTGTGATGCTGTATCAGGACCACGCACTTTACCATGTACACAGAGATGACTGGTCATAACTGGCGTTGTACTATTGTATCAATATAAAATCCCTTTACACTTTGCATATCTATCGCTGTGGCATTAATCACTCTAAAGAAGGGCATAGTAAAAGTTCAGGACTGTCCGCGCACACAAATCTCCGTCTGAGCTTTGGAAATAATCTGAAAGATTTATCTGAAATGTTTACTGATAAATAAAAAAATATGGCTTGCCAAAATGAATGGCTGTGGATGCAATCCTTGACATTCTAAGAGCACTAAAATATGCGTCATTTCTTGTGAAAGTGTGGAAACCCATCTTTAGACATGGCAACTCATGTTTTCGACAACATTGTTACAAATATGACATATTAGACTTATTTCTCAGAATACTTAGAGCATGTCTGGTAAAAAGATGTTTTAAAAAGATCTAGTAGCCAAATGAGATCACGAACTGTTCGCGTTTATCTCTTCACTAGTCTAGTTTGAACTACCTTATACCTTGAGCAATAAAACCAAGGTGTGGGCTTTGCACGGAAGCAAAACTACATGCTATTTGCCTTCAGGTTGACTTAAAAAGACAGCTTTCATCTTTATGCAAAATATGTAAATCTGTTATCCAGCAAGTTTCTAAAGCTTATCAGACAGTTTAATCAACTTGGCTTGCTAGCAATTTCCCCATGATAGCCGTTAAATATTGTCGTCACATATCACAACTGTACAAAATCGCGTCGATTCCAAATGAAAACGTGCTGTATACCTACACATGGACAGACCAAGAGAATCAACCCATATAGATTTAGAGAAGGGTCAACGCTATGTCCGGAACAAGAACTGTCAAGGACGAGCCAGGCATTACAATGGACACTGAAATAATGTCACCACCGCGAATTCTAGGAAACCTATAAAATGCTACAGAAGGAGACCAGACAGGGTAGTCTTGGGAAGCAAAAGCGATCATACCAGGTTCATTACATGCTGTTTCAAATAGGACGTGATAGCACATGAAAAGGAATAAATATTTCAATGAGTTTTACCTCCACCTATTTAGACGCTTGTGCAAGTGAAAAATGTACAAAGTTTTAGACGTTATCAGTTGTCATTTCAACTTGCCGGTAAAGTCTGGTGTCTGATGTCTCTAGCATACCAAGTCTAATTTTAGGCTCGCATAGTAGAGGTCACGTCGCATACTTAGGTGACGTTGACTAGGTTTAACTTAAAAGTAGGTTGGGACTATAAGTGCTCGGAGAAGCCAAGAACTCCAGATGTAAAAGAGAATGGTTTCATACAGACTGCTAGTCCAAGTGCTTTTTGCTATGTCGTTTTGCTCATGTTGCTAATGATTGATCTTTTGCTCGCAGAAGGCGTATAAGTTGTATCTATTTTTATGAGCATACTTAAAAATTTCATTGAATTTATAAATCATGGTGTACATCAGTTAAGAACTCTATTACTGACACTAACAAGATGTCTTCGAAGATGAAGATACCAATTTTGAAAGTCACCAATTATGAAGGAAACCAATTTTGGAAGCAATTCTTGGGGCAGACAATTTTGAAGGCAAAAATGAAACAAAAGCTGAGACAGATGAGAAAGCTGAGAGAGCAGTAAGAGGAACATTCAAACAGATTATCTTGGGGTCGTCAACGTGTAAACAAGGCGAATAGAGGGGTGGGGCAGGATGAAATAGCTCGAGTGAATTCCTGAAAGAACTAAAATTTCACTCCGGCCTGTGGGAGGATGACCAGCACTGATCTTAAATGATTAGGGACTTAATTCAGCGAATGCAACAGCCATGTAGACTACTGGGTCTCACAACACTGAATAACAACACAGTCAATGACCTGTAGGAGGGTGGCCTTGGCTGTTCAGATGACTACTCGGGCTGTTGTAGTTCGACTGGTCTGTCCTTTGGGTAAACAGCAAGGGTCTCGACTTGACGTCCGGTCCCTCTAAGCTCGATACTTTTGGCCGATGTTTACTGGCATCAGGCGTCTTCCTTCGACTGCTGAAAAGTCGTGAAATATTTGCATTTGAGCTTATTGAAATAGTCACTATATAAACGAAGTCTGGAGGACTACAGGAGTTGTATGAAAGCAGCATAAAGAGGAATAATTCCTCATGAATGTTTTCTTTAAGTTGATGCCCTTGTGCGGAAATTCCGAAGCGGTCATCAGAACTGTCTGGTGATCTGAACAACTCAGAAAAGGTCGGAGAAGTTGCATGTCATTATGATCTATCGAGTAGAATACAGCTTTTGCCAATGCTGACGAAATATTTGAATGAATCTAAAGGAAGCCCCTCTCCCTGCCCTTCCCTTCTCTACCACTCCATAAATGGGATTTCTACATTAGCTCTTTGTAAACCGCAGTTTTATTACTGTCTGTAGTGCTAAACAATACACATTCTGAAGCAGCTACATTGCTCCTTTCCTGCAACCAAATACCAGGTACCGTTATTCAACACCAAAGAACTGCGCAAGTTTCAGGTAGATTACATGATTCACAAGGACTTTAAATTTTTTTTCTGTTGTAAAATATGTTAGATTTTAAGACAAGGTAGTAAATTTAATTTTATTGTCATTCAGCATCACGTCATAAAGTCCAAGCACCAACCTTGGTCTGCACTTGATAATTCAACTCCACTGTTATCAGTGAGAAGGTCTGTGTGCATCAGCTCTGGAAAGAGACATGAAATTATGATAGTGATGATACCGCTGAAAAGCTTAATATGTAGACTAGTCTATATGATTTTTTCCGGCCAACACACGAAGTCTGTCTAATGTGAATGAGCGGAGATAACCCGGCTCCTGGCGGAATCTTTGATCCAGCACGGATAAATTTTGTTCACGTCTTTCATAATGCCCCCGTCCTTAGGGCTGTATGTATGTTGGAAAGATTTCTGCATACAACACAACATATTAAAGAGGGATTATTTTGATGGGGGTGGTATAAAAAAAGTGGGGCATGGTTTTTTGTTGGGGAAATAAAGAAAGAAAGGAAAATGGCAAGTAAGTTTGCTTCTTCAATATTGCGTGCTTGCGGGCTTTCATGTTATGGCATACAGTCATTATGACATAATATTACACATTTGAAATGGTCTGTGAATATCTGAAAGAGAAAAACACCATACATAATAGTACATGCACAATGTGGATTAGAACCTGTGACCGCCTAGTCCTTAGTCTGCGGTATAGCCGATATCACCAAATGACAAGTTGTAGGTGAGTGGAAATTTGATGGTCATATACTAAAATTGAAAAATCGCGCCATATTAATGAGTGCACATGCTTTGTTTCATGAATATAAATGTAAAAACAGGTAGAAATCTTTGTTACAGTCAGGATTTTATGATCCTAAACTATTAGAGCGCATGTTATTTACATCTTGAATTCCTGTGACCTCTCGCAATAAGCGCGAGATATGCAAATTTAAGGTCAAAAAATACAAAAGTTGGATCCGGGTATATAAACAAAACAAAATATAATATCCAGGACTCCAAGCCATTTTCAAGGGAGCATCAGTCGAGGCGAGCGTAAAAAATAGGTTGGATCCATATAGGTACATATAGTGGCCCCATTGCGACCCCCCGCAAACGGACGCTCCCAAGGTCGCGTCCTTGTACAGTACTCCGTAAAAAGATCTATCATTGTTCCGGCCAGGGAATAAGTGAAACTTCTGGGTCTTACCTCGTATTGAATTAGGTCGGCAAAATGGCGTCCCTGGAGGCCGCCGAATCACCAGTTCGCCTAATGAAATTGGATTTATTACAAAGATTTTGAACCAAGCACCTTTTTAGTTCAATTTTAGTGAATATTGACTTGGACACCAAACCTCTAGAAATATATTTTGCGTGTGTAGGTGTTATAATTAAAATTTGGCTGTGTGTTGCAATGCGGAAATCTAGCCTGTATGTTTTTAGTTGATATTATAGAAGAAATGGATGAAACTAATCTGCCTTTTACACGTGCCAGCCTTTTCCAGTCTTACCACTAGTCTAGATATCTTAGTTTTTTGGAATAGATTAAGGAGTTGACACTTTCTGGTTATACAATTCTTAGAAAAGGATGCAAAGTTGTCACAGTAAAAAACGTTGTTTTTATGGTATGTGGGTGTTCGAATGATCTCCCCAAAATTGTAACTTTAAACTTTACGCTGAAATTCTGAACATAAATTTGCATTTTGTGCCTACTTTAGGCCTATAGTCTATATCAACACGAATGAAACAGCATAAACGCCGCAGCCTAGATAACACCACTCGTCCTCTTCCAAGAAAAGAGATCAAGATCTAGTCTACAGGAGCTCAATGTCTCAACACCAGCCGCATAAAATTGCCACCAGTCCACTCTTCCTTTCAGCCCATACTTTCCGATTTTTTTTTTTTTTACACCAAGGTACATTCACTGTAAGTGCGCGGACACTGAATAGATTATAGGCTGATTACAGGAATCCTGGGCATTTTCAAACTTCTCTGTTCGCGACATAAAATTTCGTAAATTTGAAATAAGAGAAAAAGCAGAAGGATTTCCAAATATGGGCCATTATACAATATATAGACTAGACTAAACGAGATTGCAAGATTTGAAAAGGACCACTTTTCTGTGTGCATCTCCAATAAACAAACCCCTCTAGTTTATACCAGCCACATCAAACTAATCCCTCATTACTGTCGGTTGGTACTGTTCAGGTGCGTATTTTAGGATGGTCCACACATGGAAATCCTTCCAAAGCATCCTAACGCTTAAAGACGAAGGTGCGAGGCGCAGTGAGAACATATTGCCAAAATATTGCCGAATTTTATAAAGTTGACATTCAGCATCAGAATCAAGCTAGCACGCACCTTTTATATATTCCTCTCCACGGCACGCAGCCTGGTCTTGTACAGTGTTGTCAACATCGGAAAGGATGTGTGCATCGCCTAAGAGATCATGAAATAGGAAAAAATGTTCAAATTACATGTGCAGCTGAAACGTTTGATTTTTAGATCTGGCCTTGACTCTAGTATTCCAGTCAGTCTAGATCTTCACTGGAAAGATTTCCGAACGCGTCTCATAGCCAACACAACCAAAAAAAAAAATCGTTATGGTGATTGAATGGAGATGGAACCCGGGGAAGGATTCCGAATGAGATTAACACCCCTAACCAGAACTCATGCTTACTAATACAACCGAAAACCTAATCCTAACCCTTAACCCAGCCCTACCCTTACCCCTAACCCTAATATCCCAGGAGCAACAGGCTTGAGTCTCATTCGGAATTCTTCACTCACCATGGATCTGATGTTCGTTCAAAATGAATTTAACTTCCCAAACTAACTTTACTTTTAATTTGGTCCAAATTCATCTCTATTAGGTCCTGTTTCTTAGCTGACTGGTTGTAGAGAGACGCCGAAAGGATTTGGCGATTTGCCCGGTCTTACGAAAAGATCTAGACTAGCTATGACTGGATTGAGCAGATTTTGCCTGAAAATCATTACACAAAGTAATGTCTGCTGCTAATGAAAGCCTCCATGCGAAAAATCCTAGCCTTTTTCTACTTTTTATATTACATTAAAAATGCATCAGCAGGCACACTACCCGTATTCTTTGAACGAGATATTGGACGATTTCAACAAAATACTGGCCGCTCTCAAATTACTTTAGAGTTTCAAGTTTTCAAGTTTCAAGTTTATTCATCTAGGCATAAGCCAAGCACATACAATGAAATGTTACATCAATACAAGGAACAAATGAAAGGAAGAAGTGACAGACTATCGCGTTACTTCATCCACAGCTTTCACGATTACGTCCATAACTACTGAAAAAATGAAGAAGTATGTGACGACTGAGGACGTTCCATCAGTTTCGGAGATATTTTCTCACCTGTAGGTCTATCTGCTCAGGGCTCACCACGCGTCTTGTTTTGGGCTAATCTAAGACAGACTTCTGATGTTCACTCGGTCTGATCGTACGGTGGAAGAGGCTGACTGAAGCGCGGGAATGGGGTTTTATAGTGGTACGGAGAGACGCTATGTCACATGTCAGCACGTTTTTTGCGCATGATTTCCAGACGGTTCGATTTTTCTGGGTCACTCACTTCACAAAAGTATTTCTTTCCCCCATCCCTCTACCCTAACCCCGCACCATTTTAGTAAAGTTCACCAGCTTTCTCCCACCTTATCCTGCAAAAGAAAAATCAAAATAAAAGTAATTCAGCTGTATTTGGCTAAAAGAAAAAATACATTTGAGATTCATACACATTCATACACCTTACGTCATGGGCGTAGATTTAAGGTTCAGAGAAGGGAGGGCTGGAGACAGATCTTCGACTTAAGGTTGGAAATGTAGGGGGATAGTGGGGTAGAAGAGATCAGGAAACGAAAGCATTTCCAGGGAAGAAACAAAGGTACACTATGAAAATGATAAAAAAAAGCAAATACGACTTTTATTTACCCCGTAGGGAAATTGATTTACAGTGTCATACACCATTATATTGTATACATCTCATTTCTTAATGCAAACACATGGAACATTACATATCATACATGTAATTTACAGCATATTACAAATGAAATACATAACAAAGTCATTGTTGGTTGCCAGCGGTGCAGTGCCCTGGTCCCCCCAGCTCTAAAGCCAGTCATTTCGTTAGGGGCGTTGCCCTTCCCTTTCATAACATCAGATACGGATAACAAAGGGGGGCGGGGAGGGAGGGGCGGCGGACTGTCCTAGTCCAAAGCGTCTCTCAGTGGCCCATGCCACTTTTCTGTCAATGTTATAGAAAAGCCTAGCTTTATTTGTTGCCTACTGACCCTGAAACATGTTATATCGTCACTGCACGACTATAAAGCTGGGATTTTTTACACTAGTAAATCGATACTAACGGGCAGCAATTTAAACTGATGATGCAACCTCGTGTCCTTTTGTTTGTGTGTTTATCTGTGTGTTTTGTTTGTATGTTTGTTTCTTTGTTCTTAGCAACTTTGAAGATATAACGGGAAGCCTTTAGGGGCCTGTAATAGGCCTACAACTTCCTCCGCGCCCCGCCCCATAGCTACATGTCCCAACCCGAACCCCTACCTAACCCTCGGCAGCCTCCTATGTACCATAAAATGTGCATTGTTGTGTGTGAGTATCCCATTCCACAAGTGATATGTTCTTTCATTTGCACCCCTACTAAATACCCCTCAGTCACGCCTCTGATTTACTGCCCTATTATTTTGTCATCACTTGAATGGAAAATAACCAAAGGCGAGAGATTAATTCAAAAGAGATAAACGATTTTTTTTCTGCACTTTGTCAGGGGTCTCTGAAAAAACAACTTGAGAACTAGTCAAACCCAAAAGAAATTCTTATTAGGTCACACAATTTTCATATCCATGAAAAAAAAAAGCTTTATTGTGACGCGTAGACGAGTAGTGCTTGTCACGGGTAACTGAATTGTTTAGTGTGAACACTTCTCAGTAATTTCTATTCACTTTTTGGTTTTCATTTGTCTAGCAATATTGATATAGCAACACTGATAGTATACTTTATCACCTCACTGTCCCAAAACTGTGGTCAGTCTGCTTTGAAATAGGTCACCGTCTGGCCTTGTGTTTTTAACCTGTTTATTACGTAATATTCAAGGTCAGTGCACTGGAGGTCTCTTTCTTCTCTGCACATGAACAGCGTTGTATCAGGCTTTCTTCATCCATCAACTTTTCCAGCAATCCATTCAGTCATCCATCAGTTTGTCTGTCATTCACACATATGCGTACATATTCGCAAACACAAACACGTACACGCACTTACTTAGACACACACCCGCACAATAAAACAGGTCACCCATTTTCTTGTTACATTGTAAGTTCATCATCTCAGTTTTACAAGTGTTCTTAGGTCTATGTGTATAATCCTTAGACTCTCCCAATATATGATTGAGTTATGGTCAAGGAAAAGGTTAGTGTTAGGGTTAGAGCGAGAATAGGGAAGAACGGGAGGGGGGGAGGGGATGGGGGGAAGATAGGGGAAAAGGGGTCCATGAACGTTGTCCCAAGGGTGCTTTCTTTTCCCTAGCACTATCTAGTACCACATGTAAACCGTGGGAGCGTCTCAGGATTATATCAAACGGACTTACGACATTAGGATCTTTAACCCGAGGTTACAAAATCTGGGCAAACCGTTCGAAAACTCAAAGTGCTTTGAGATCTGGTGCAATTAGGTATTTTCAGCTCCACCACGTGACCTAGGAATTCTTGTTCACACGTTGGTTTGTTCACATGCTCTGCTCAAGCATGACTGCTCATTATTTATCAAATTATCCTAGCAATCCCTTGATGACGTGGCGTAACTAGCTGAAAATACCTCAATCCACATCTAAATACGTTGCTTTACGCTGACAGTCGCTCTCTTGCTGCAGTTGGTATAAGCCCTACTGCACTATTTAAAAAAAACAACAACACGCAGTGCGAGAGAAGACCTAGTTTGTTTTTTTTAATCACAGTTTGACCCCGCGAACTCGAATTCCACTAAACCGGTCGATCATGTCAGGTTTGTGAGCTATTTGAGTTCATGAGTAAAATTTCACATTGAATAAAACACCCATAAATCAAGGGCCTTATTGTTGATGATCTATGCGTTAATGTTTTGGGAGATTTTCCTAGGTTACCGCAATGCGTTTAATTAACGCCAAGGACTATACTATTAATAACAACTGAGCATAAGAGCACTCTTGAGTATCCTGACTGGAAGTTGGAGGCTGGTGAAATCTCATGTACATATGTCCATGTTCAGGCGCGACTTTTTCAATTGTTATTGTAAGGAGAGACATGGGATGGACCTCTGACCCATACCAAGTTTAACAAGTTTATTTAATAGCTTAATGTACATCGTGTACATGAAAGCAATACAACAGAGGACACAACTTCATACAATAATTGACGACATATCAGAACATACATGGATACATCGCAAGCGCATAATACAATGTTACATATTGAACATCCTAAATTATACAGCTTTCAACAAAATTTCCAAAAAAATGGGATAATCTTTTCAATTCCATTACATTCTTAGTCCCCATCAGTCTTTTATATTGATACATACCAGATCGCTCAAAATATTTTTTGTCTATATACTTATTCCTTTCAAGTCGAAAGTATGGACATTCTAACAAATAATGACACTCATCACCGATCGAATGCTGACAAAACATGCAAATTCTTTGGTCTAAAGGTGTATTATTGTATCTGCCTATTTCTACTGGAAATTTGTGATTGGCGGTCCTAAATCGTGTTACTATAATGTGCTTGTTTTTGTCTAAGACAGTTAAATAAAATTCAGTATTCCATCCGTCTTTTAAAAGTACATAATTTTTACCTTTAGTCGAACTGTTACAATGACTATAAATTTGTTGCATAACTTGGTCATGGATGGTTCTTTCACCATGGCATTAGTGAGAGGATCAGAGATTTGCTGTAACCATAATTAGGCGTGGCCAGTTTCGTTTAACTCTATTCTTTTCAGCCATACATATTCGAGATCTTTATTCATTCGGTCTTGAGTCATTATATTCAAAAGTTTCACTGATCTCTTATCCGTTTTACCAGTAACTAATCTGGTCCAAAATGTGAACATTCTTTTTTTTACGTTTGCAATAAGTGGTTTTATACCTAATTCGCCATATACCATATAGGAAGGAGTACTCCTTTTCACTCTTAAAAGTTGTTTAAAATAGTGCAATCTAAATTATTCAATCATGCCAATATTTTCAAAACCCCAAATTTCAGCACCGTACAGTAAGAGTAAGATAGGTTCAATAGTTTTTTTCAAATAATTCAACTTGACACTCAGCTGGGATCATCTTTTCACGGCATTTATGTCTTGACCCGTACATGGCTTTTCTAGCGCTTGCAATATTGGCCTTTATGGCTTTAACGAATCTACCATTTGTACTAAATTCGACACCAAGATATCTGAAACTATCAACTATTTCAACTGTTTAGTGTAAATATATGTTTGCATTTCCGACCAAAACACATTATCTTCGTCTTTGACACAATTACTTTAAGTCTCCATTGTGTGCAATATATGTTATATGAAATAAGTGCAGTTTGCAAGTCTTTCTGGGTAGTGGCGAACAAAACAGTGTCGTCAGCATACATTAATAATAATAACTTCAAGTATGTTTCGGTCTCGTTACAAGTATATGACACTGATGTGCCTTGACAATGAGAATTTTCTAAGAACTGCCTAAGGTCGTTGACATACATGGAAAATAATATCGGGGATAAGTTCTCACCTTCTCTCAAGCCATTCTCGCATTCAGACAGATCAGACATGGTGAGTGCGTACATACTAGAGTCACTCTGTAAGTTCATTGCCACACATGACTTAACATTTTTATAAATTTACATTATAATCCTTATCATTTTGGTACCAAGATTTATATGAGACAATTTAAACCACAAACCTTTACGCCATACATTTCCAAAGCATTTCTTGAGGTCAATAAAAGCACAGAAAAGCCTCTTATTTCTCTTCTTTAACAATTCAATGAGGGCATGTAATACAAAAATGCCACCAGTGGTTGAATATCCTTCCCTAAACCCAGTCTGTTCTTCCCCTAATAGTTCATGCTTGTTAAGGTAGTCAGTAATCCTATTATTAAGTATAGACGTGAATAACTTTCCCATGCAACTGAGTATGGTTATGGGGCGGTAATTATCTGGGTTATTTTCCAACGAACAGAGGCGAATATATTTTTTTTTAAAATAACAACAGAGCATAACAACAAGTACATCGAGGTCGTCACGTTCTGTATTAAAATGCCTCCCTGTCTGTGTGTGCTTGTATGAAATCTGTCTGTCTGTGTTTCTGCATGCTTTTCTGCCTATCTGCCTGTCTTCTGTCTATAACTGTGTCTGTCTGTCTGCCGGTCTATTTGTCTGTCTGCCAGCAGTATGCCTGCGTGCCTGTCTATCGGTCCGTCCGTCCGTCTGTCTGTCTGTTTGCTTGCCTGCCTGCCGGTCTGTCTGTCTGTCTGTCTGTCTGTCTGTCTGTCTGCGTGCGTGCCTGCCTGCCTGCCTGCCTGCTCGTCCGTCTATCTGTCTGTCTATTTGCTTGCCCGCCTATCTGTCTGTCTGTCTGTCTGTCTGTCTGTCTGTCTGTCTGGGAGGGAGGGAAGGAAGGAAGGACCAAACTAGGACCTCTACTCTTATTATTATTCATCAATGATATACTTCATTCTAACTCTCAGTTCGATCTTTTTGTACTAATGACGCCAGCTAATCCCACATTCCTCAACCACCCCCACTACCCCCCCCCCCCCCCC
>JAWQUT010000087.1:2028484-2043248 GCA_033807755.1 Ellobium chinense | reverse complement strand
TGGGGCATGCAGTGGGAAAGGCGGGTCACAGTTCAATCTCCTCTCGCTCAATAGGCCTAGTATAGAAAGTTTTGCGAACGAACGTAAGCGCGCGCGAGGTGATGCTTCAACTGGTTCGCACCGGTCGCGGGGTACGATGCAAACAGCACACATTGATCTATGACTTAGGCCTAGCGCTCGTGTGATTCTCCGACCTGGATGTGTAATGTGTAGTAGTCAACTTCTTTTCTTATCATTCTCCAACTTGACACAGACGCTTTCAATACTTAGTTCTTGCTTGTTTTTAATTTTAACTCTAGTGTTTTAAAGGGAGATAACTGCATTATTTTAGACATGGTAGCCAGTCCAATGTTGGTAAATTACGTATTTCCCTTGTTCTACATGGTATTTTCGTTGTACCGCCATTCTCGTTATACCGCCTTGTTTCTGTTTGCCCCTTACTTGGCGGTATAACGAGGTTTCACTGTACTTCGTCTTATGCAAGGATAATTAATAGACGCAAAGAAGAAAAAAAAACTATTATTTCTTTTTATTTTGACTAATAAATAATTGCAGGTATCCGGTTTCGACACACATGGACTCGACTGTATGTGAGAAGTAATGCTATGCATGCCTTAGAAGAGTTAAGATTATTGCAAAAACAATTCCTCGGTACTTTAAGATAAAGAGACCCAAATGAAGATCTTGTGGGAAGGTAGAGACTGAGGAGAGAATTACTACCCGGTTTGCTTCCAAAATGTCTCACCTTCTGTTCTACGACCAATTTCTGTAATGTCCTCTGGGTTCAAATCATGGGTTTGGTCTCTGAGCCACATATTCACCATGTCTATACGTGCCTGAGTTGTGGGTAGCTCTACACACCTGTTGAAATAAAAACTCATTAACAGATAAGACAAAGGTATTAGTATAGTACCTTATCAGTGAATAAGGAAAATGTGATTAGTCTAGTGACTTGAAACTGCATAAATAGCTGGACATCACTTCACTCCTTTCAAAACTAACTGTGATTTCAACATGCATTCCATGAAATTGCTGGACCCAAGAATATTTGAGAAATACAAACATAAGACATAAAATGTGAGATCAACAAGAGCAGAGTTCCACTGTATGACAATTGTGATTTAAGAATTTAAGAACAGAACTTCTCTGCCTACTCATTTCTGACCAGTTCACTAATCCACTGAAAAGGCTTTAAAAAAAAGGCAAAAATCAGACATAACATTCACCCATCAGTGATATTATAAATATTTGTACCTGCGAGGAACAAATCTCCTTCTTAATGTAGCCTCCAACTTCCAGGGTTTCTGTGTTACACCAATAAGAATAACCTGATGTTTCTGATCAGCTGTGAGAGCCTGAACCTGGCAGAGTAATTCTGTCTTTGCTTTTCTAGACACTTCATCACCTCCAGTCAAAGCATCCAAATCCTCCAGACACAGAATGCAGGGTGCATTTTTATAAGCCACCTGAAACACTGTCTTTATTAATTGATCTGCATACTTTGCAGCTCCAAACATCTGTGATCCAACAAGATACATATTAAACACAAAAAGTTTCACCTCAGCCTCATGGGCACTCATTTCAAGCAAGCGTGACTTTCCTGTGCCCGGGTGCCCATACAGTAACACTGGACATGGCCATCGCCTTCCCCTGAACAAATCTGGAAATTTTAAAGGCAAAACAACATGTTCCTTCAAAAATTCTTTCACTGTCTGAGAGCCACAGAAGCTGTCATATCCTGAAGCTGCGACATCTCTCGTCATTTCTGCCTCTAACATGTTGAAATATTTTGATTCATAATCTGATATCTGTTGAGGACAGTAACGTTTGATGTCCTCTGCTCTGGACATGAGTGCCTCAGCTGTTTTTCGAACAACTAACTTGTCCTCTGCACTGCCTTCCCATGCAAGCAAGACATCCATAATATACTTAACGGCAATGATGTACTTATCCAGACTTTTCCTGTAATCCTTCTCCTTGAACAATGCTTCTGCATCATCAATCACAGGGTCAACTGTATTCACAATGCCCTCAAAACAGGCAGAGGTGCAGAGTTTCCTTTGGCTTTGCAGAATGCTTCTGATATTCTGGTATTGAGATGAGTCATCAGGATCATGACAGGCAGACGCTGATAATTCGCCATGGACTTCATCTTCAGTGGAAACTTCACCTGGTACTGGCTCATTCCTGGCAGCCACAGCCATGGTATCTCTTGCGGTGCAGTTTTCTTGTCTGCTATGGGAGTAGTTTTGCCTCTTCAAGGAATTTTCTTATTGAAGATAGACTATCAGTTTGTGACAACATCAGCACCAGATCTAGAAATTAGGACAGACCAGTCGACTTAGCTGCTTAGTCTGTTAGTCTACAATAAACTGATAAAAATAAAAAAGTTTAACAGTTTAAGTTCTGCTTATTGTCAAGTCCTATTGCTGAATCCACCACCAAAGGCAAAAGGTTGACTGAGACACAAAATCGTCCTTCTAATAATAGGTTAAGCTGTATGCTGCTGTCTGCAGACTGTTCCTACTTTGTACTCGCCAGCAGATCTAGACTAGCTAGTGAACAGCTGGTCAATCTAGTCTAGGCGACGACGTCCACAGTGTAGATCTCAGATTTAGATGTAGACTAGACCTGGATAACTGCACTTCCTATTGGCGCGAATGGATCCTCCTCATTTCACATTATCACGGGTCATCTAAATTTGGAAACTGATAGACCTGACGTTTCATTCATTGCTAAGGCTTGCTGGAAGAATGTCTCACCATCATTATCATGTGAAGTTGAGAATGAGGAAAACAATCCTTATCGATTACAGTGTACTGAATTTGTTTACAGTTTTTAAGTTACCGGCTTGCCAGACTATTTCAGAAATGGCGCCATATCGCATGCGAAAAAAGCCAAAAAAAAAAAAAAAGGACTAAACCATGTCCGGAAGGATTTGACATAGCACAAGAAATTTACTACGAAATGTCTATGTATTGAATATACGAGGTATAACTATAATTATGTATCATAAACCTTACTACATATATTAGAGCAGCACAGTAAGAAGGTATTAATAAGTTGAATCAAAGATCTTTCTTTGATTTTGTGTTCATCAGTCATCAATCCCAACCACTCAAAATATCATCAGTGTGAGAGAAATGTCAGTAATTTTTTGCGCAGGAAATCAATCAATTGAAATTTAAAGTAGTTTTAAGCCAGCAAAAAGAAAGAAAAAGACGCCAAAGAGCTAGTCAGTTGTTATGGGAGCCAGGGACTTTTTAAAACAGCCAAAATTCTGGCCTTTGGCTCCGAAAGAGGAAGTGTTGCAAATTTTGCACAGAAACACAAGATATTACATGTATGTGACATAACAAAGTAGCATTTTTATCGGTTACACATAGCTGCCAGTTGTTATGTTTGTACCACGTGACAAAACAATATGGAGTACCTTCAGGTGAGACTCGTGCGGAAAATGAGATCCAGTGAGAGATTCGGTCTACTGTATTCATAGGATGAGATAGCACGTGCGTGTGCTTGTCTATGCAAGGGTACTGCCCACATATTGGTGTCTAGTCTACTTGATGTGAGCAAAGCATGAGAAATGATAGACAAGATCTAGAGGTATACAGTGAGCGAGCATTTTAATGATTAACCCGGCCGAATCATTGGGCTCATTGGCACTATCTAGTGACACTAGTTCTAGTGTGGAAGTGTGGTCCCGACTGAAGTATCGATATATAGTCTAGCAATTACCAATTATCGATATACTGGTAATCAATATTTTAAAATTAGAACGCCTGTGTGCCATGCAGTTTGTTTTGTTGTTTTTTTTAAACAATGAATAAGTAACGTAGCTAAAGAAAAATTCTCTCTGTTTTGACCTGTTGACATGCACAAAACACCACTGGGCGTTAAAATTATCATGTAACAACTTATTAGGCCTACCTAAATGGCTGATATTGTTTCAGCAGAATTAATTTACAATTAGCGATTTTAACCAAATATAATATGTAAATGAAAACGATTCAATCTTCAATAGGGTGGCTATTCTAATATATACAGTCGAGTCCATGTATGTCGAAATCGGATTCCTCCAATTACTTATTAGTCGAAAGAAAAAGAAATAATAGTTTTTTTTCCTTCTTTGCGTCTATTAATCATCCTTGCATAAGACGAAGTAATTAATGCCCATTTCTGATTAGTCCAACTGCCCAGCGCTGCCTCAGAGGCAACATCACCTCCTGGCGTCCTCCCCGCGTGGTACCAAACAACGTCGACGGCTTGAAAAACAAACGAGACGGTGCCGCAGATAGAGAGAGGCAATAAAACTGGACACTGCGAGTGCCATTTAACTGCAGCACAACAAGTAGGGCGTGTGTATTACACCACCGCTGATAAGACAGTAGAGGGAAGAGAATGCGGGAGGGCTCGGCGGTGCTGAAAAATCGATCGATAATTTAAATATCTCGGCAGCCTAGCAGTGTATACATGACATGATACAACGCATCTGCTCCATTGCACTGTGACGGTAAATAAACAAGAGGCTGCCCTCGTGACCTCCCCAGTGTGTTCGCTCGCTCGCATACGGTTGACTCGCCATGGAAATCGTTAGTCGAATTCTGATTTCTCCAACTCATTGGGGTGGTCCCAGCAAATTGGAGCTAAGCGGACTCGACTGTATGTCTTTTAACTTTTTACATTTTCTTATATGAGCATTTTCCAGCATTAACACGTAATTAAAAATTGATCTAGTCTAGTTATTAAAACATGTCTACACCCTAGCACTCACATAACCTATCAAGTGCGATATGGATCTGTATTGTAAAAAATGAAGAGAATAAGGGATGGCTTGTTGTTGAAGTTGATGTTGGTGAAGATGATGAACGGTGGGGAGACGAGTTTGGCTGTGGGCTTTAGCCTAGCTTGAACCTCAACCGGCAGCCGCTGTTGCAAACAGACATCAGGAACGCAGCAGAGTTGAGTGACGACATCAAAATTTATTCATGTAATGCAGATAGCATGTTATGACATCAGTCACAGCATCCAGACTACCAGTCAGCCTCCTGGGGAGAATGCATGAAGATCCTCTCAGGAGCCAGATGTGGGCTCGACTGCGCTGAGGCGTAGACTCCGACTGAAAATCAGACTCGGACTCCAAATCAGACTCAGTCAAGGGGAAATTGATGTGAAATATAACATGGTCACGTGGACATATCGGAGAGCTACTATGTCAGAGGCCTCTTGCCTCTGCTTGCGATGCGTTAATTTGGCATCAGTATGGGAAAAATGGACAATGAGTGAAAAGTTAATGGAGGCTGGCAGGGTAGCTGTGCAAGTTACATCAACATGTCATACATCAAACTGTAGGTTGTAGCAAGATAAATAAGTTGTACAGATCATCCCAAGTCATTAGAAAACTGACAACTAGAAAATATTATCTGAAGGTGCTGAGAGGCAGCTTACCTACTTCTGTTGCATAACATTAAGTGCCAATAACTCAGTGAAGAAACAACTGTATGTCATAAATGTTAGTGCAAATGATTTGTCTCAGACAGATGCTTATGTGGGATAAGTTTGATGAATGTAGCTTTAGTGGTTACTGAGAAAATTACAGTTGAGTGCTGGCATGAATGCACAAAATTACTACACAACGAGGGGCCAGAAGAGTGGCTCCAGTCTTGTCAGGGATGAGCTTAACGAACCTTTGGCCAGTTGCAGGGCATAGACTAGGCTACTCCACTGAAAATCCATCTGTGCTAAACCACTTGGTCCATATTGTGTTTTTGTATTGTCTTGTCACAAGACTTTCATCAATTTCTGCAACAATTACGGGTCCACCAGTTTGAATTTTTGAAATGTATTTTGAGTTAACCACCATTAGCAAACATCCCTAAAGTAATTGTACTACTGAAACAGTGCCTGATTCCCAATCTGTCCCACCAGGAAATCACGGTTGCAAATTTCCATGAATTTCCGCGTTTTTTAGGTTTTGCCGCAATTTTGTAAATTTTTGCAAATTTAGACATTTTCCGCAAATCTGGTGTAAATATTTTGCCGATTTTGACCAAGTGTACCTGTACCTGGAGTAGCAATAACGCAGATTCATTGAAATGTGGGTGAAAATGCACGTTAGATAGAGGGTTTGAGTCTCCACAAAACTTCTGAAGTTTTTATTTTGGTACACATATAATTTGAAACCCTCATTTGGAAATCTCTAGGAAATACAGTACAAGGAAATATCAGGACATTTCTCATTTAAGTCTATCATTATTTTGCAGTCAGAGATAACCATTTTGAAATGTGTTACATCTTTTTACATTTGTTATTTTAAAGGTAAAGTGGATTTTTTTTTTTACAGAATCCATTGGTTTGACATTATCTTGAGCCTGCAAATTTCACGTGTTGTAACGCAAATTTTAGGAATATTTGCAACTTTTGGTGCAAATTTTGCCACTCTTTGCATGCAAATTTTACAATTCTTGGTGCAAATTTTCAGAGTTTGAAATGCAATTTTCCACAGGGACAGCTCAGTGCCAGTGAGATCTATAGTTTTGCAAATTGGGCTCTTATAAGACCAGAGAACTAGCAGCGCTACAACTTTTCTATGTTACTTATATGATTTACATTTATTTTTTCTAGTGTTTATGTAAATCATTCCATTATTATATATATTTTGATTTGCAATAGCTAATCTGGTATGTCACCATTTTGTGCATGCGTGAAAATTGTAAATATTACTATTATAAAGATACCCGATACTGATGAATATTATCAATACTGGTATTTTGTTGACACCAAGTATTTGAACTCTGTGGATGCTTCTCCGTCAAATTTTGTTTTTTTGAGGGGTGGGGCAGTTCTAAAGTAATTGGAGGGTCGCACTCTAAAACATCAGTATTGATGGATTTGATGCTTAGTGTTTAAGGATGTACTTGTGACTGATGAAATGTGAATACAGTACTATTAATTGGACAAAGGTTTGACTGACTTGATAAACCAGCCTGTCAGATAGTCACATAGACAGACAAATAGAGAGGAAAAGGAAATGAGTGAGAGAGAGAGAGAGAGAATACATTGATTCCAACAAGAAGAATGATTTTATCAAGCAAATTTATTTATTTATTTTCGTTTTTAAGATGCAACAAATACAGAATATAAGACTTCTGACATCAATAACTAACCATGAATACAGCAGTGTTATTGCAGATTCGATACAATTATTATGTATCTGATAAGAACTATTTTGAGATTATTTGTGCTTGATGCTGCTTTTAGTTTTACAAATTGATATTTACTGATACTTTAGTCGGGACCACACTAGTGCCCACTAATCACGGAATAGGACCGATCTTGTGGCTAAACTAACTACTAAATAAACTACATTAATGCAAGAGCAGTCCTGTCCCAGAAGATAGCCCATTAACCTCCAGGTAGACATAATCATAATCAGGCTAATCCATCTTAAATAGGCCTAGATACTGCAGGTTTTAACTTTAACAAGAGAAGAGGTAGACAGGAGCGAACAGGACATCGTCACCTGAAACGAATTTTGGAAAGGGGTGGATACAAAGCTGAAGGCAAACATTGTGAACTGAACTGCAGGAAGCACAAAAGAATCCACAATCAGATAAGAGAATGGAAAATTAGTAGAACAACTCTTTGCTGGATTCTGAACTTAGGAACTGAGCACATATGATGTAGTAATGAAGTTTATTTCTAGACACATAATAAGTAACATGACAAGAGAGACTAGAGATCTAACCTAGTAAGACTAATTTAATATGCTCAACGTATGCACTGAAAGAGGGACCATTCCACTGAGAGTGTCAGCTTTTGTTTTCGAAATAGATATTGCCATTATAGCAAATCCCAATCTTCAATATATTCAGATCTTCATCCCTAAAAGTCCGGGACTAGTTTCTGAACCACAGGAAAGATTTCTGGCTCATTAGTAACAAAATTTTCCCTATCTGTTGTTAGCAATGACAGGTTTGAGAAACTGTTGTAGCAGACTACACATTTGTCATGAAAAAAAAATTGAAATGTGTTACATACACATTATTTCAAAGTACAGTTACAAACAAATTAATAGGACAGGGAAAATATTGTTTCAACTAGACTGGGATCTAGATTCCATATTGTGGGAAAAGGCATTTTTATTCTAAACTGCAGGCAAGTGGCTTTTTTTTTTTTTTGCCTAGTATGAGTGCTCTTCTCTCTCCACTCCTGTTTTTGTCTCAGGCTTTTGCCATTAAATATTTGACTTCTTCAAAAGCTGTTGGTCTCTATAAATATTATTTAATATTTCCCTAATTTGTTCTGCGCTTTCCACACCTGTCTCCTGTTCTCATGCTCTTCTCTTCAAAATGTTCTCCTCTTTTGTTTTTTTTTTAACCCGTCTGAGTGGCAGATAGAATTAGACTGAGCCCTGATCCTGTCTTCTTGTCCAAGTAGGACTTAAGAACAAGAGAGATCCCCCACAACATTTATTGCCCCAGGACCAGACAGTATCACAGTCTGTCCGATCTTGTCCAAGGAAAACAGCCAGAGAACACCAAAACATCTCATTTCCTGAGTTTTGCAGACATCATGTGGACTGGCCTGGCTTCAGACAGTCTAAAAAGACTGTAGATAAATCCTGAATGGATCATAAACTGTATGTTTAATGGAAACCAGAGGCTTTTTCTCTCTTCTGTTTGGTTATTTCACCCATCCACCAGCACCCAACTTCTCTCTCTTCTGCAATGTCTTTAGATGCAATTTTGCACCAAACCTTCTGATGGACTTCTGTTGTCACCTGACTATCTTTAACCTTCTTTCTAAATTAGAAAAAGATAACCCTTGCGGCATGGAAAATGAATATTCACACTCCAACCAATATACATGGCTAATACATGTATGAGATTTCACTAGTCGTGTTAAGCCCTGCGCAACCAAGAGAAGTTAGGATAGGAACGACTCACTTTGCCTCAAAGTGATCAGAAAGCAACCTGCCAAATGGGAGAATAAAAGGGTGTAACAAATGACACGGCCAGGTACTCAGGCCGGCTAGAGGAAAAGCATGAGGAGCTTTGAATGTCATTAACACCATGGTCAGTTGTTGTTTTTTTTTAAAACATTTAATGCACTCATCACCAATTAATTGCATCTCCTTTTAAGCATGCAAAATATAGTTATTAAGTGAACATGCAGTAATGTATATGCAGTTGTTCCTAATTTTAATATCAGGTTTCTAAAATATGTGGATTAAATGAAAAGTGATATACACTGTATGTGGATTGCAAATTTAGTTAAACCGAACCACCATTTACAATAAATCATTTGATACTGCTTTGTTTGGAGGAAAAAAATCTTTTAAGTGTTTGCCAACATGATGTAATGCCTGTGCTTGCCATAGACAGGGATGTAATCACATTACACTAAGCTCAGATTTTCCCATTCACTTTGAGCATGGCAGCAATGAGCTTACATTAAATAGGGTAGGGGCATAGGGGATAGGGGCATGACCAACCATCTCACTAGACAGGTGATGAATCATCTGTATGAATCTTGAATCTTGAAATTCCACTGTTAGCAGTAGGTGTATGTAGCAATTAATAATGCATGCTAAGGCAATAAAAATGCAGCATGGTTGACCTTAGGTTTTGAATTTGGAAATCTAGAACCTTAAGCTGAAAGCTAAACAGTGTATAGTGTCTGACAGAAGTCTTCTGGAGGTGCTGGAAGTTTAGTGACAATATCATTTTTCCAACCGATCTCTGTAGCATGGGCAATAGGAATGACTCTTTGAGGAAGCAAAATCACAGCCACCTCAGCCCTTCTTCTTGCATCATAAAGCATGCACGGGTGGTGACAATGTTCTCATGTGCTTATGCACAAGAAATACTTGAAAACGGACAATTATTTTTGATGTGCAGATCCGTCCGTAAAGTATTTAATGTTTTCAGTTATATAAGGCATGTAGGTAACTAGTGAAGTGCACCAAAAGACATCACCATTCAGAGTTCACTATTTTCTAAAGTTTTCAGTTGCATCAACACATTCATTAGTAGCACTGACAGACACACTAACTGACACTATTAATAGTACCAGTGCACACCATTAACTGCACCTAAACACAACATTAGGAGCATCTGTACACACCATTAATAACACCATTCCACTTTCTCCATTCTTGTAAAACCAGCAGTACATTGTTTCTTCCATTTTCTTTGTCATTCACAGACCAAGCACCGGTAAGGTAGAATACACAGCAGTCAGCTGTAGGGAGTGATCTGTGGCAAAATCCACTAGAAGAATGTCTGTCCACCCTGTGACATCCCAGCCTGCCGATTCTCAACAGCAACAAGAGGTTTCAGACTTTGACCCAGGATGTCATAGCAAACCTGCAAAGCGGCGCTGTTGCTGTGGAGAAGAGGATGACTGGAACTATCCATGGGACAAGAGCATCCCTAAAATGATTCCCTTATGTTGCATGTGGTGTAGCTTTGCTCTGATCTTTCCCTGCTGCATATGCATCCCCCGCTACCGAAACGTCATTTGCTGTGTTGAAGAGGGCTGCTGGGAAGGCACTTGTTGTGGATCGTGCATCTGCAAACTTCCCCCAGGAGGTTTGCGTCGAGAATACAGTGACATGTCATGATTTACAGCCTCCTCAGAAGCTGCCTTCTAGTGGTGCCTGAGGACTACTCTGGTATACTATGGCTCTTACACTCTATACAACAACTGATCTATTACTGGATCACAGCAACACAGCATATCATCTGTATGGATGTAAATAATATATAATTCAATTCAGAGATGTCACTGCTTATAGAACTATCTGAAATCTGAGAATGTTGATGTCTTACGGAGAATGTTGGGTGGCATCAGTTTGAGAACAGTTTTTACTGAAATGTCAAAATCTAAACAAGAAATTTCATTCTTTTGTCACTTGTCAGCTGCCTTGGACATTCTTTTTCTGTGTTATAGAAACTGATAAGATCTAGTCTAGTTTATGCTCATAAAAATTTATTTATCAAGAATAGATAATACATTATTGTAAATGTGTTCGGTAAATTGCTGCTAATAATGACACAAGTCAGACTAGACTCCATGTGAATTGCAGGAAGTTAGAGAAGTTAATGAAAAATATGTGGTATCCCTGATAATGTCAATCTCCATAACAATGAGGGTTGGGAATAATATGACGGCAGGAAACTTTCCTGAGAAAAAATCCTGCAAAAAATGTCTGAAAGCTTTAAGTTTTGGGCTCATCCGTCTAAATTGTAGTGCTGAGATGAGAAGTGTCTTGTGGACACACTGATGCCATTACAGCTTTCTTACCACACAAGTTTGTGTGTACATATCCGTCATATGAATGAATCTTCCATAGCATGTCTCTTCTAATACATAAAACAGAGCACTTAAGTTAATTCCAGCAAATACTTTTTAAGCTGGACAAAAGATTACAAAATTCTGTGATAATTCAGGAGATTTAGGAATTGTGTGAATCATTTAACAGGG
Organism: Ellobium chinense; assembly: GCA_033807755.1. Taxonomy (NCBI): domain Eukaryota; kingdom Metazoa; phylum Mollusca; class Gastropoda; order Ellobiida; family Ellobiidae; genus Ellobium; species Ellobium chinense. Next base: position 2,031,758 of record JAWQUT010000087.1, on the reverse strand, counting down.
AAAAAAATTCACAAAATGATCCTCACAGTGTGGCACAGTTGTGCAATGCTTAAGCCTTTCTCATTCATTTTAAAAACAGTTAAATTTGACCCTCACCTGCCTGTCACAAAAACTGACTTCTATCCAGCTAAAATGAAACAAAATACTGTGATAGTATTGATTGGAGATTGTTGGTTGAAAATCTAGATTTTGCTCACTTTATGTTGTTGTGTTAAACTTTATGAATCAGGGTAACATGTGATACTACAGCATTATTTACATAAAATGTCAGCTTGATGTTAATGATTATTATCTCTTCCATTGTCATGAAAACATGTGCAGTCTGTTTAAGGCAACCACCATTCTACTTTATCCTAGTGGCCAGAGATAGATGACTGCCTTACACAAGGTAATTTTTGGGGGTTTGAGATCTTAAGAAATTCTCCTCAACAGATTTTCACTTTAATGCACTATAGTAGTAGCAGGTTGAGAGGCTGCTCCATGGCATGTTAAAATGAGAATTGATGTACTTTGACTAGCAAATACAGAACTTTTGAACTTTTTGGTCAACAGCTTAACCCTAGCATAGGCTTTGTTAGTGTTTTGAATTATAAAGCGGTGGTCACCTTATGGCCTTATACTGTGATTTTCCTTACATTTCATAATGTTTGAAAGATAAAGAGAATGGTTACGGTCATGTTATATAAGGGATGTTGGGAATATGGAAGTTAAATTTACAGGAAAAAACTGCGGTTGGCTTTGAAATCTGTTAACTTCAGTTGGTGACTGCAATATGCAAATGGCCGTGAAACCAGGGTCAGCTGTGCAATAGAACCTGTATAAAGATAACAACCATTCATTCTTTATATCAGTGTTTGTCTTAGCTGGTCTCTTTTCTCACGTGATTGTTTTCAGTCGCGAAATAAAGAAAACAGTCTCCTCTGGCACTCGTATCTTGAGTGCATACTTGGGGCTGCTTTGTCATTATATGGCATAGGAAGGATAACTGATGTTTCAAACTAAAAACAAAAATTTTGAACCCCTTCATTGTTCCTCGCCAAGTTTCAGACTGGCCACTTAGAAGTCACTATATCTTTCCTCATATTTGATTACAGTAGGGGAAAGCAGGTGGTAGTTGTGTCAGGCACATGGTTGTGATAAAGACAGACAATGATCTGCCATCACTGGAACCCACTTACTTCATCAGGTGATGCTAGACCAGGTTCGAGTCTGTAGATACCTTTCCTCTCATGGATGCAGCAATCTCATAACTTACATTTCCCATAAGACACTTACAGGGATGTTGCAGTCAAGCGTATTGGATGGTAAATTTCCATAACTCAAAGGCCAAGTAATTCAAGAATTAAAGGAATTAAAGAGAAACTTTAAGTACGTTAGCAAACATATTCATTCTCTAATTTTTGATAAATTTCAGGGATTTAGGTAAGACACTTTTTTCACACAAAAAAACATGTCTCCAGAAATGATAGCAGACATTGTTGATCTGCGCTAAGATTTTAAGTACTGAAGCCACTAACCTTTGAAATCAGTTAGCCTTCGTGGAAGACGCGACCTGTATCAGTCTGGTGTATATTCAAGAACAAAATCTGCTGCCACCTCCTTCTCCTCATCATTAGCACTTTCACAGCAATGAAACTACTGTAGTATCTCATCAGTTAGAAATCTATGGGATCAGCCAAAAATTTCAAGTTTTATAAATTGTTTGGTTCTTTTAATAAATGACCATACATCCACATCACAATAGACGCTTTGAAACGTGGTACATATGATGATCTGGATGTTGTGTCACTATCAGAAAGAATAAGTATGAAAGTTAATTCATGTACCAGATACCAAAAGGAGTGGTAAAGAAAGCATTACCTTTAATGTAAAACTTCTACAGGTCTTACTGGGTGAACACTGGTGTAGGAACCCAAGAAACTTGGAACATTTACAGTAGAATGAGAAACAGTTTGGGTTTATCAAGATGATGAGATTTGTGATTGTGGGCTTTTCCTGCACTTTACTGTAAACTCTTCATCGTTACTATCTTCACCTTATTTGTGTTGAAATTGTTATGTTGTATTTTTATCATGTGTTAATTTGTGTCAGAAGCAACTAAATGCAAGCCTCAGGGATCCTAGCTTAGAAAGAGCAACAGCCAGAACTGGCAAAAAGGAAAGATGGCTGAGATTAAAGTTTTGGGTGAAATTTCATCATCATCATTGACATGATCACTGTGATAAATATTCCAGCTGCACATGGAATGTGAGACAACTATCCATGATGAGATGTCAGGAGATGTGAGATTGGACATATGCAAATTCTTTTCTCTCTGCTGTTACATGATCATAGGGTGACAGAATAACTATTTCTGTTCTTGAATGTAAGGATAGAAAACAGACTTCTTGAGAAACTTTTACTCATCTGCAAATTGTTTCTGTACTATAACAATTCTGGTTGATAAATAGTGTACGAAGCCCCTGCACTAGCATTTCCTCTGTTTCTACTACTTCTTCTTGCTGTACTGCTAATATGAGATCAGCAAGCCACAGGTCCCTGTGAATGATGTGGTGCAGTCTCGGTCTTCTGCTGTTCCAGGAGCTTTTTGCTTTATGGTGGGCAGAACCAAACATTTTATTACTTACAAAATATACTATGGTCACTGTGTTGTTAGCTGAAGTCTTTTATGTTCTGCCAAACCCAGAGTTTGGGTCAACTGGCTGCACAAATCCTACTCTGTTACACAGATGAATCTTCACACTCACTGGGTGCAGAGAGCACCATGGATATCAGAGTGGAAATGCTTGACAAATTTTTATGTTATGACAAGTGCCAGGATTTTATGAAGCAACTTTTACATGATTTTATGGGCATTGTTCTTATGATCTGTGATTACTGTTTTATGTGGTATATTTTTCTTATACACATGACTTCACTTAATGGCAGACTGTATAATTGCAACACTTTTAATGTTATGAAATACACTGGAAGTTGGTAAGACCTAAATCCAAGGGACCAGACAAATCTTTCAGGTTAACTTTAGTTCAGATTAAAAGCAGTGTCCGCATCAGTGGTAGGATCACAGCAGAGGAAGGAAAAAATACAGCCTTTTGCATGGTTTATCTGCAGACTGAGCAGTTATTATACTGTACATAAATGTCTTGTCTAGAGGTCACTTGGTGCTGGCAGAGAGGAGAATACTCATTCTGTGAAAAGATGCCATAAAAGAACATACCACTGAGTGAAGAGCTGTGCTAGGGAAAAGCAAGGGAGTGAGGGAGGTGGGGGGGAG
>JAWQUT010000087.1:2008326-2022473 GCA_033807755.1 Ellobium chinense | reverse complement strand
CCCACACCCATGGGATCCAGACATACAAAACTGTGACATGGCTAGGCCGTATGCCCTGGGATGGTGACATGAGTCGTGTCATGTTATGCTGGATTCAGTGGAATCAGATTAACACTGAAAGAGAAGCCATAAGAACGTCTGGTGGGAACCCATTTTATGTCAAAATAAGTATCATTTTAATATTTTCATTCTCTGTGACACTGGTCTGCCTTTTGCATAATCTGAAATGTGTAGATGATCTTCATTTTCAGCACAGCTAAAATGGCCGAGGCCTGAGTGAGTTGGGGCAGTTCCTTACTGTTACTCATCATTCAGTGAAGTTGTGTTTGTATAACAGCACTGACACTCACCCATTTATCTCAAGGTATAGATGGTGTTTACAAAGCCATAACTTTGAGACAAAATGGCCAGTTCTAGTAACCCTCATATTTCATGACACTAATCAAGTTGATACATGTACATCGAGCCCAGTTTATTCTTAGTTCAAAGGTCAACCCAAACCAAGTTATACATAATAAACACAACATGTTATAATACATGTATATTAAACCCCTCTTCTTTAGCCACTGAGAACTGCAAATATATCAGTTCAGACAATGGTAAAAAGACCTAGTCGAAACAAACAGTAATAATGTGCTCTGGCTCGGTCCTTATAAGACCTGGGATGATTTTGAAAGACCATACCTTTCTTAAAAATGGCTGTTTGGTCTTAAATTTCTTGACCTTCCTTAAAATTCTTTCTGCTAATAACTACACTTGGATTTAAAAATTCAATCACAAATGGCCAATCCGTTCTGATCATTTGTTCCAAAGATACTGAAAAAGTTGTGGTGATTGCATCCTATACAACTCAATGACAGTAAAGAAGTGCTTCACATTCAATGGGCTGTTTATGACCCAATCACCAAACTGTGTGATTTTGATATCATAACTGCAGAGCTTAACAAATGGGCTTGGTCGTTTCTAAACAACCTTGTGGTTGTCGATGTCTTTCAATACGAGTCGGAGCTAGCCAGAGATCATAAAATTTGGCACATTTATCCTCAGTTTATTTTCTCAGAGGCAAACACATGGTTATCATGACACTTTGCTTATTAAAATGAGAGTCATCATAAAATTTAATAACTAAGAGTGGTCAAGAAAATTATGTACATGTGTTCATGCATAAAACTAAATTAATTATGACATATTAAAATATGTCATAAAATCCCTGTAACTACACATATGTCCCCAACATACTGCGTTGCTAGTACAATATACAACAAATAGAAGATGAAATTTAAGTACATCTAGCATACCACAGAAATGGCAGTAAGTCTTTGCAATCACATGATGTGCCTCTCATGTCAGAGCATGTTGATCACACATAGTGCATGTCACCCAGTCTTACTCTACACTCATCTCACTTCAAACTAGAGGCACAGTCTTTGTATACACTGCACAAGACCAGGAACAACGCCTGCATTGTATTTCAAGCATATTTGAATTTCAAGAACCAGGTTGATGTTCCCAATCAGTGTTCCCAGAGAACATAAATAAACTTGGAATTTCAAATCATCTTTCAACAAAAATGATTCCTCAGTGAATGAATAATTTCTTCAAATTTTCATAATAATATAATACTGACCATATAATTCATGCAGTCCAAACCTCTAAGATAAAGAGACAGCAAATGGCTGGGCTTATAGAAACTTCTGAGTAAATCCCAAAAATGGGTGGTTTCTATTTTTTAAAATAAATGTGGTTTTCAAACCTCTCTCTAATGACAAACTTTTGGCTTTCATCTAAAGATTTCATGTCTGTAAAAAGTAGTGTTGAAACTTAGGTAAATTATAGGAAACTGTACAGACGTTCATATACAAAATACAAGCATAAACTTTACACATACATACTTAGCACATGTATATAAAACTATGTCTGTATCTTTCTTCGATGTGCCTGGTGAGTAACTACTCTAAAATCATGAATGTTGTAAAAGTTGAGCAAACTTTGAGAACCCTCAGAAGTCAAGTTACTTGTACTACAGCCAACATCAGATCTATTCTTGCTGTCTGTGCAAGACTGAAAATCATTTTGTCTGCAGATGACAATTCCTGTCTTCTCAAGTTTCCAACCTGATTCCATATCATATCATGTGTGACAGCCACATAAAATCATCTCAAGTCATTCATAAACTTTGTACCTTTGAAATCTGCCTGACATAATAAAACGGAAAATAAAGGAAAATTAATATTTTGGTTGTAAAAATGCCAGGAAATTGTACAACCATTTTCCTAGTTCAAGGCGGTGAACTATTAAATCATTAACTTTTTGTTTTTTATTTTGCCGCTCACATTCTTGTCTGATTGGCTGTAGTTCCTGTGACTTGAGTTTTAAAGTACACAACAAAATTTAGGCATTAAATTACACAATGAAATACACCAACCTTCATTTTCAAACAAGAGGCTGTGCTCAAGCCTCAAGAAAATTACACTTGTGGAAAACAAAACAGAGTTTCATACTTGACACTCATAACAATTTGATTTACACAAATGTATTGAAAATTTATGCAAGCGGAAAAGCCTAGAATTAGTAGAATAAGAATAGCCCTTAACTTAAAAGGTAAATACCTGACTATAATTGCTGACCCACTATCAAGTGCAAGATACAGCAGATCTCTAAAAGCTCACAGCCCACAATCACTCCAGTTCCTCACTAACCTGCTACAAGGCTGTGGTCTTTTGCTCTATATTTCTGTATTCAATTTCCCCCATGAATTCAAATTTCTGAGCTGACCTCAGGAAATGGGAGTGTGAGCTTCTCTTATACATGTACTTAATGTAATATATATACATAAATATATATACAAAAAAATCGATGGTGGGAAAAAATTGTGATCTTATGTAATATGCAATAAAAACAATGTGATCTGTCAAGGTTTTGCTCTCAGAACAGAATTTTATGTGACAAAAAACATATGCAGAGTAAAAACTGTAGTGAGGAGGGAGAGTGGTGGTGGGGACAAGTGGATAGACAACAATGAGAGTTAGCATAATATATTTATTATTTGAGATCATATCGTTCTCTGTGTAGAACAAAATATTATACGTACATAAACAAAAACTGCTTCTGTACAATGCATATACACGAACTTATTGCTATTACAGATAGTTGATGAGCGTAATTGTATTTAATTACATGAACTTTGTAAGATTGGCTTAAGACACAAGTTTACACAACATACAATGTAATATATAACACATCATATGAAAATAGTCTTCCATGCAAAAAGTAATACTCGTCCATGCCTACATACAAACAACTATGTTTTATATACATGAATGAACGTTTGAGAAGTGAATATGGTATTTTATTGTTATTATTCCACATGAATTACCTCTGCCAATGAGAATGGCAGATTGTCACCAGATTATAGATCAGAAAGTTCTTGATGCAATCAATTTAACAGCTGCAGCCAGTCTTCATAAGGAACTTCAATGTGCCCAATGTGCGTGTTTATTTCCCCAAATGGCTAAACTGCTGAATATCAGAGCATAGCTGGAAAAGAAATGTCTGGAGAAGTCTATCCTCTGCGGCTTTGCAACTTAGTTCTCTCTAAGTCTACAGACATACGTTCACTTCCCACTAAATAGAAACTGGCATATACAGATTCATTCCAAAGTTGGGATGATCTTGAATAGGAATAATTTATTTAGTTCATTTGTATAGTATCTTCTCTTCGTTGTCTACTTACTTCCCATATCTCAATAAACATGTACAGAAAATTACAAAATTATCAACCTCTTTCTAAGGGCAAATGTATCACCTTTAATAGTCCAGAAACATACTGAAACAAAGTGACAAAATGCTCAGAACACACAAATTCTGATAAAATTCTCCCACTTCTGGCTGGTTTACATCTGAGCACTGAATAGCAACAATCAACTGGAACAGAAAATAAACACAAAATGGAAAATATCATAGCTGCAACAACCCTGTCATGATCCTTCTCATGGACAGAGATATTTCTACACGAGTTTAGGGATGTGTGGTAGAGCACAAACTGCCCTCGCAAATTTCAAGGATGTCTTACTCTTATATAGAAATAATGGGTTTGATATTCCCTCCATGCTAAGTACCCACCACCCCAAAAACTTAATTGTTTCTGTTGACACAGAGTAAGACTACCGAACCCAGTGACCTCTTGCAGCCCTTGCGTCACAAAATCTACTGTTAATGTGGTCAAGTGGTTACGGCATTGGATTCAAGATCTAAACGTCATGGATTCGATTCTTGACCACGGAAAGCATTTCATTCACATATTACCTCAGTCCACCAGTCTGTAAAATGGGTACCTGGCCATAAGCAGTGGAAGATACTGTCAGAATGCTAGTGATCAGCACTTATAAATGGTTGTGGCACCGAATGCTTCCCAGGGAATGGGGCCAGTGTAAGAGTGACCAGGCCTGCTGGAGTAATAGTAATGTGAAGTCGTATCAGTGGGCATTAGTCTGGGTATGAGACTTATGGATTATTATTATTAAATAAGTTGCTTTAACCAAATAATTGCCTTTAACAAAGTCAGCCATGCAGTTTGTTTGTTTGTGTGGCTTTTCAAAATTATCAGACAGTTTTGGTGTATTAAAGGCAAATGCCACTGTGCATCCACACAGTTGATTCCCAAACTGACAGCAGAATATCTCCATTTCAGCACCAGTGTTAGGTTTAACATAGTAACACCCAGCAAAACTATTTGATAAACACCAACCTGTCAAGTCATACATGTACATGTTTAAAAGACATACAATGTGACGTAAAAAATGATCCAAAACAGGTATGAAAACACTCACTAAATGACTATGAAGACGCTCCTTGAACTTCTGACATCTGTGAGAGACGTGGAAAAACAGGCTCCATTGAGATACCATGTGAGTCTATGTTTCTCTTGCTGTCAGAGTCTGCAAGGCTGTGTCCAGCAGAACTTAGAATGGACTCAGCCGCCCGGTGGTGAGCAATGGCGTCATGGGATGCAGCAAGATTAAAAGGTGCCGCCCCAAGTTTGGGTATGCCGACACCTGACTCGGATTTCACAATTGTGGAAGAAGGAGAGCTGATGTAAGGAAGATCTAGTCTCAACCCGTGTGGGCTGGACTGTGACAGAGCTTGGTGAAATGGAAATCTTGCTGCTGCCAATTTGTCCTCATATAAAAAATTTGGCCCATGACCCTTGCTGCTGTTGTTGTTGTTGTTGTTGTTGTTGTTGCTGGCATCGTCGTTGCTGTTGTCATCTGTGTTAGCATCCATACCATTAATGTTGCCCGGAGAGACTGACCGTCTTTGTCCTGGGCTGGCTCCACCATGAGATGGAGATGATGTGCTGGCTCCGCCCCTTGGGCTGTGAGAAGGCGACCCTGAGTCTCCTTGCAGGAAGTGGGAGGAGTCATAGTTAGAAGGAAGAGAATTGTCTTCCACGTCTCCATCTAACAAAGAAATAAAATTAAAAAAATATTCACAAAAACACTTAAAATAATTAAGTTATTCACGAGAAACAAATAACATAAATAATGTACTCACACGAAACAAAACAAATGAATGACTTACAAGAAACAAATAAAACAAATAATTTATTCATGAGAAACAAACAAAATAAATAATTTACTCACAAGAAACAAACAAAATAATAAACAAATAAAATAATTTATTAACCAGAAAACAAATTTCACCGGAAACAAATAAAATAAATAATGTATTTACAAAAGTCTGTCCTCCTGAATAATATCTTTTGCCTCCGTAAGTGTGAAAGTCGTCTGCTTAATGTTGATAGTGAGTTACTTCATCATCCGTAATCTCAGTAACGAGAAGTGCGGGCAATGGTAAGTCATGTATGCAAGGCAAATATTTGATATTCTAGGAAGTTCATTACTTCCAAAAATGTGTGAAACGTTATTCACTAAGATTCCCAAACTTGAAGACTTGCTCTGTCGTTGAAAACAGCATTATCACGCGCCTCTAAGTCTGTATATGTTGTATTTTCTGACTGAAACTCATGAGAAAAGTTGTCTTTTAAGATAAAGCATACCATAGTCTACGTCAATATAACAAAATCTCTGTCACAGAAGACGGGAAACTTCAAATACCTCAGCACAAAAGACAGCATTGTATAAGCTGATATTGCTTTAAAGCTTGTCAGATGTTTGTTATATAAACTCTCAGTCTCAGTATATATGACCTAAATGACGGTGTTTGAACTTTTACCTTCCGGGAAGTTCCCAGTGCCGTCACCGTACCAGACCCGTCGGATATCCTGACGTCGATTCTTCATCAGAGCCTTGTACTCAGAGATTCTCAGTTTCTTTCCGTCTACAATGCACGTTCGCTTGGGTCGAGGTCTGCAGGAATCCAACAAATAATATGCCCAAGTTAGGACTAGACTGACCACCATCGATCATTTTGGTATTTAGAGCGTCTCCAGAAGGAAATCAAAGGGCGCTCTCGAAATTATAGAATTTCCAAGTTACTTTTTATTCCTGAAATATCTCAATTACTCTAATATCCAAGATTGCCATATAAACATTAAGCATGATCCGTTCAGAATAATCTCACAACGCCTACTGATCAAAACAGGAATTTTGACCCACAACATTTCTTGGATTTCTTTGACAAAGCTTAAATTTTGAAATAGTCAACAAGAGAAGTAAGCCCAGACAAAATATTGATTTTGCCTCTAAGATAGATATTGTAAAAGCAGCCAATCTCCATCTATGCTTTTTAATCGATCATGAAATGTTCATTGCTAAACAATTCTATAGATCAATTTTCGTCACCAGACTATAGACAACACAATCCTAGTAATATATTTGGTGATTTCAAGTGAAGCTAAAATTCAGAATAAATATTCGGCAGTGTTGGAAAGGAAATTTTATCCTTTAGGAAAGAAGCAGAATTCCTGCCTATGTCAAGCAACTGAACATCCATGGATTGCATTAAACATAGTGAACCTTCTGTCCTGTATGGATGTCCAGTAAGTGGATGGAGCACAACTTTGGTTTGTTAATGTAGACCTACAGGGAAACCTCAATATAACCTTCGGCGCAGGCTGACCAATAAGCTGCTGTTTCTCCACAATGTAACGGAGTCAATTAGTTTCTCCACAACTTGTCACAGAAGGCTTAAAAACTCGCTGAAGAAGACATTTTCATGCATTGAAGTGCTGCATATAATTGTTCACAAGACACCATGAGATGAGATGAAATGACGATCACTCCAAACTAAATCCAGTCATAAAGTCACTATATTTAATTATATATATTTTCTCTTTCAATGTCCTCCACTCCAATTCAGTTCAATGCTGTGGACTGACTTCATTGCCTGTGCAATCTCAGAGAGACATTATCTCGTGTAGACTTTTTACTTACTGCCCGAGTGTGTTTATCCCACTGAAAACCCGCACCAGATCGCGCAAACCAACAATAGAAACAACTGAGCTGTCAGCTTCTCAGACAAATGATGAAGGCGTCACAAAGTTGAGTTTGTCGCCCACACAGTGGCTTTAGTCCATTAGAATGTAAATCCTTTGTGAAAATCGTTCTAATAAGTCAGTCAAGACCTTCTTCATGGACACAATTTTGCTTTCAACGACCAACGCGTCATTAATGGAGAACCGGTCAAAGTGCTCCATAGAGATCTTCAGGCTTATGCCTACATTGTATATGATAACATCCTCGTTATATCGTGGTTTCCCCGCAAGAGTACATGACTAGGGCAAAGCTGTGTTAGTCAGGAGACAGGTTAGTGTTTATGTCAAGCTTTTAGGGAATGTAGCAAGCAGGAAATCAGAAAACCAAGTGGTGTTTGCACACAGAAAGCCTATAGCAACAAGGTAAAGAATGTAGCAAAAAATCGCTACGTCAAAAAAAAAAAAAAATACAAGCCGAATGTATCGGTTAAATAGGGGAGGGAACGGGGGGCAACTCTACCCAAACCACACGCTTTCAAAGGGAAGCAAACAATGAAGTAAAATGATAAGCAATGGTTACAAAAAAAGCGAATGCTTACAGTAGTGATTAAATGGGTGGCGAAGGAGTATTTTTAAAAATGTATTACTGTACGCTGTAAAACATAGTAAGCTGTAGAACGGTGCAAGCAGACAGCGAGTATCGAAGGATAGATTACCCGTGCGTTAAAGAAAGTATTTTCCTTAAACTTATTTTAGTGAACGTCTACTTGGCACTAAAAATGTCATCTCAGTTCAGTGTAGCTTTCTGCAAACTAACCCGTGACAACAGGAACCATCCCGTGAGAAAGTTTTCTATTGAATACACCAGCAAAGAGCTGCCTTCAAAATGTACTTGTTGTATCTGGTTACTATTGATTGACTGAACAGCTTTTGTACTCCTAACAACGTGACACTGGAAGACAAGGATTATGGTATATCGATAAGATATGATTTGATAGAAATGTCAAGCCCTGACTAAGATGTTAACAAACGAGAGGGTAAAAAAACTGAAGGCCTATTCGGTTTAGATGTTTCACTATTTGCGTACTTTGTTGAAAGTTTATATGAAAACACTGCAAAGATTTATGCAAAGCAAAAGAAGTGAACAAGAGGAAAAAAAAACATCATTGGTGAAACGGAAGCAGGAAAAGGAAAACACAACGGGAGTCTGGCGGGAGACAGGAGAAGGGGAGGGAGAGGTTTATGTATTAGTTTATTAATGAAGAGGAGGGAGGGGGATACAAGTTGGAAAAATAAGTATAGTTTTCAAGTCAGGGTCTGGGGTGAGCTGCTGGGGGGTAAAGCAAAGATAGTGGAAACAGTGAAAAACAAGGCATACTCTAGGAAACCGGTGTGGATATAAAATAGTGTATAGTACCTTGGATCAGGCATAGAGCTGGGAACGTGAAAGTTTGGGTAGAGTGCCCCCATCGGAAGAGGCTGATGGTGCTCCAGGGGCAGAGAAAGGGCAGAGCCCAAGGTGGGGCCCACGTCATTGCCTGCATGGGACGGGGGCCCCTTGTTGTCAGAAAACATCTTTTTCACCTTTCCGTTTTTCCTAGGGCGTGGCCTGAGAATTAGGGAGGATGTTTCTTTATTGTATTTGACAGGCCTAGCATGACACTTGCCCTATGGTCTACAAGAAAGGAGGGGTGTGCTGTCTATTTATTGTATTTGACAGGCCTCGTTTGACATTTTCTCTTTAGATCTACAAGAAAAGTGGGGAGTCCTATCTACATCTTGCCTTGTCAGATGTCTCTCTCTTCCCAGTGATACTACTGATAATTCCATTAAATTCTTTAGTATTGTGTAAGGCACGAGCAGACAACAAAGTCTATGACAGGCCAGGAACGCTTCTAATATCATTTCTCCGAGGATAAGTCTTTGCTCAATATTCAATCAATATATATTGTTTTAAATGCGTATAAAATCATGGCAAGCTCCTTAAAGGCTAAATAAAGGAACGACTAGATGCCTGCTTACATAGAACATTACAAGACCAATTAAAAAAAAAAAAGAAAAAATCGTCACTTTTCAAACAAACATTCCAGGAAACTGGAACCTGGAGCATTTGTACGATACAGTGTGTTTTCAGGTTTTTTCCCTGCCCTGATGACAACTAAAAACTCAAACAACCACTGGAACAATCATCTACAAGCCTCAGCCTTTGAATTTATACCATAAAAAAAAGCATAAACTATAAAATAGATATAAATAAAGTAAAACAAAATTGAACAAAAGCTGTATCTACCACTAAAAACTGGTGACATCTACACGATAAAATAGTTTGGGCTCATGGCAAATCTTGTTTGGCTGTTCAATGCAAGACTGATCTGGTCACTACAAAATAGTTCTGCCAAGTTGCCCCATTGTGGTTAAATTTAATTTGCAGATTTGGCAAACATAGGCGGTACAGGTCTGGCTAAAAGCCAGTCCCTCCCAACTACATAGCAGCAGCTACGGCTAGGTCTCCAACTAATATTGTCTAAGACCAAACTACTCAAAGACCCACAAAATGTGTACAGAAGTGAAATCATAAAATGCGCCATTTTAATTTTAGAATCACAGTTTGAAGGGTTAGCACTAGAAAGGGTCTCAGTCCACGTTCAAGCTGCATAGAAAAACTAGGATATTATTATAATGTCGACCAAGAGAAACTCCAATATATCATGTGTGTGAAACCAGTGAGAACAAGCGCCCTGTTCCTCCATCTTGAAAGCCACAGAATATCTTGGTGCTGATTGTTCTCAGGTTTCTCTCGTTCTTTTCAAAACTGGCACAACGTCACTTACACCCTTCTTATTTCCAATCCTTCAAACTGCTTGTACTACAAATATTGTTACATTCAGCTTGGAGACATTTGCAAGAATCCAGCATACATAACTGATGACCTAAAAGCCAAATAATGTTTAAGAACATTGAGATTGACCAGAACTATCTTCATGAAAGAAAAACGGGTAATATTTGAATAATCCATTCATGCCAAAAATAGATTGTTTGGGGCTTTGTCATTACGAAAACTGTCTATAGCAATGTGCTCTCAGTTCCTGACTGGAACTGGTGGACTCTCAGGTTTATGTGAAATAATGGCGCAAACTGTAATTTCACCACCAAATCAAATGGAGGCTCTGACTGTTTATTCAAATAAAAAAAAAAAAAAAAGAGAAGCCAGGACAGCTGTGACAACATAGGCCAAGAATTGTACAAGTACAAGTACCTGTATCGATAGTCCGGATGTTTCTCCATGTGTAGCTTGCTCAGTCTGGATTGTTCCTCATAGTACGGCTGTTTGTCTGCATTGGACATACTCTTCCACTTGGCACCTGGCGACACGACACAGAAACGTAAGTCATAACATACTGACGGGAATGTCAGCCATAAGGCCAAGAACATGAGTGAGTTTATAGACTGGCCAGTGGCCCAGACAGTGGCCCAGACAGTGGCCCAGAGAGTGGCCCAGAGAGTGGCCCAGAGAGTGGCATCTGGCCTGAGAGAAGATGTTTGACTCCACCACTCAGTATGGAGTCTGTTGACGGGAAGAGAATCCTCTATAGGATAAGGCGTCAATGAAAGGCAGGTGGGACATTAGGGGAGGGGGCTAGAGGGTTGAGAGAGGCAGTTTGAGTACAACTAGAGGTTCTCTGAGTNGGGGGGGGGGGGGGGGGGGGGGAGAGGAGCACAGACTCTCCTTGACGAAGACAGCTATGTACTGCTGTACTGGCTTCAGGGTCTGAGTCTGTGTTGACAAGGAATGAGATCAAGCAACATTACTTTAGGAAAAGGAAAGATGAGCAAATACTAGATACATATCATTGAATCTATCACACTTTATTTGGACTATGTGCCACTAGGGAGTTTACATAATCACAGTGAGAGATTCACTTGGAAGGAAAGGTCTGAGGACAACAACTATCACTAGGAAATCTCTTATCCTTACCAAACTCCAGCCCTGCTCTCGGCTTGCAAGGCGACTGTGTTGTCCTTTTACAAGGGACACTAACATCACAGCAATTCAATCAATATTTTTTTCCTACAGTCTGAACAGGCCTATCATTCTCCTACTTTCACGTAGGAAGTGCCTAGTGCTCACCCGTGACTCTGACACACTTTCCAATTGCTCACGCTGAGAGCACGAAAGGATTGATATTTTCTCTCAAGAGAGGAAAGAGTTATGACTGTCTGAAATGAGCCACTGAGGTGGATGTAAAACATAACAACGTAACTGTAGTCAGTGACAACAATTATATGATCAAACTACTGATAGTTAAATCCTTTTAATGTGCAAAACTGATTTAGACTGTTCTCAGTTAGTCAGTTCCTACAAATCTCACTTCCATTTAAGCAAACTGTAAATAAAAAGAGAGGTGTATTTGCATCATCAAATCTCGTTTCCGAAAGTTGAAGATGCCTTAGCCGAAAAGAGCCGATGTAGCAAACGATATCAGTCTAACATAATATTCATCTGACAATAGAAAAGTAGACAGCGAAGGTGATGACTGTTGGGAGTTTTTGTTTGTATGTGTGACCTACATGCAGAATAACTGAGGGTGGTCTAGTACTAGCAGCACAAGGTGAAGATGCAGCAGGCAAATCTACAACACCTGTCATCAGAACAACACTTGTCATTCGAGCATTTACAACGCCATATATGAGCCAATGCTTACCACTATAATCTAATTGCCACCAATATCCTCAGCGGTTACTAAGACTCACCACCATCATACCAAGCAGAGAACAACAACAAAAACAACAACGACAACAACAATGATAACAGCCACAAAACATGTTCAGATAGAAGCACCGCGGAGAAAACATGATAGTTTACCTAGAATCTTGCTGATGTTTGAGTTGTGCATGTCTGGACAGGCCTTGAGTATCTTTCTCCTCTCTTCCCTTGCCCACACCATGAAGGCGTTCATTGGTCGCTTGATGTGTGGCCGGCCTGGCTCCGACTTGTCACGCTGGGCGCGGATGATCTTGGCACCAAACATTTTACCTGAGAGGGAAACATCCACAAGACAAGAAGAGTTGAGTTCCAGCACTTAACACTATATCTGCCATGATACACTGACTAACACTAGCACCTTGTGGGTATCAAGTCTTCTCACCTGTACTAACAACAAATACTGTATCTCAACAGTCATCATAATCAGTTCTAAACCTAAGTATATCCCTAGCCATTACTATTGTAATCACTTGACCTGTTTCACCACTTCTCCAGTCTAATTATTATAAGTGTATGATTGCCTAATGTAAAACTAAAGGGAAACTGGACCACAGAAAAGAAAATACTAACGCTAACTCCATTCCCCCCCCCCCCCCCCAAAAAAAACAAACANACCCCCCCCCCCAAAAAAAAAAAAAAAACAACAACAACAAACCCAAACAACCCACCCCTCCTCATATGTAGACCAAACAAGACTGATACTAAAATGACGGATGTTATACTGGAGGCAAATCCTGTGTTTTCTAATTTAAATTACGTGCACTGATTCCAGTGTGCGCTGAACAACAAAGTTGATCTATCCTTCCCCTCCCCCTTTTTTTCAAATTAAAAAAATGTACATGCATGCAGACAAATGAAATATAAAATATAGCCTACAGTCAATGTGAAAATTTAATTACAAAACACAAAACAGACAAAAGAGAAAAACAGTAGTAAAACCAAAATCTTTTCGAGACTCACTTTGCAAATGTTGTACATAACTGCTCTGACTCTCTTCTGAGGTGGCTGGCATGGGCGTCGCTGACTCCTTCGTGCCCGGAATCTGCGCCATAGGAGGCAGAGGTGGAGCCGGGGTGGAGGCATACATAGGGAAGTGGTGGGCCAGCCCGGGGAATACTGGCCCGCTGACACTAGCTGCCATTTGGCGGGCCAGCAACTCTTGAACATAACTCTCCTGCGAGTGGAGGTACAAGGACTAGTCACAAAAGATGGAATAGAGAAAAACGAATCAAAATTCAGTTATGAACTTGCGTGGGGCACACTCAGAAATGACGTCAATGATACAGCACAAGATGGCGACTAGAGCTGAAGAAGCTGCATGCATTAACAGTTTTACACCGCAGCTGGATGGAACTTTCATGCCGTGTTTGTCACTGAGCCATGGCGCCCAAGTTCTTTCTATCTACCTTCCCACTTTTTCCACTTATCGCTCAAACCCAACACCATGCCCACAAACTCACAAACTGGCGCACTCACACTACCAACCACGTGCAACATGGAACACGAAAGGCCGTGAGCCACTTAAATTCAATACATTCAAAGACATAAAGGAATATCATAAAAGAAGTCAAACGTTTTAGAAAAAGACAAACGAAAAACGTCTGACCTTTTCACAAATAAAAACACAGAAATTATAAAAAAAACAACACGAAAGACATGACACACACTCACAGTGACACAGAGCCAAAAAACAACTGAGCACTGTTCACTCTCTTTCCCATTTGTCGTTCAGTGTCTGTCTGTCAGTCTCGGTTTCTCGGTCACTAAGAAAGGACGTTTTTTGTGTGTGAAAAATACTGATCATGTTGTCAGTGGTAAGGTCAACGTATCTAGTCTGAGAACCTCTGAGTCCTTTTAACATCATATTCATCGTTAAACCAAACTTTCATACCACACAAAGCACTCACACACATAAAATGTGTGCAGAATTACCTTTTCAGTGTCGGA
>JAWQUT010000087.1:2003326-2005826 GCA_033807755.1 Ellobium chinense | reverse complement strand
TCGTTCTATCTACAGTCATGCTGGTGTCACAAACTATCCACTGTCTAAGCAACAAAAGCCATGTTTAACATTATGTTTAACATAATATAACTTTGTGCACTGTAGATAGCTGTTGAAGGAATGGAAAGTGTATCTATTCCGTGAACTAGCACTAACTTGTTTTTCAAGAACTGCACAGAGTGACGTAGCTCTGACGTCAACAGAAACTCTATCGTCACTGCACGCAGAAATCATTACGTAAGTGTTCAACGGGAAGCAACTCGTACCGAATGTGGCACAACACAACGAGTTTAATACGGTTATCGCCCTTGACACACAATATGCGGAGTCCCTGTGAATTCAGTTACTAAGTCCGGAGTCTCAGAAATCTTCACCACAAATCGTTGACAACAACTGGATGAAACTCAGTGGACGTCAGCCAGTAGGATTCACACATACTCAGAATGCCGAAATATCCACGACTAGTCTATATCCGGTCCGGATAATGAAAAGTTTACTGTCGGGTCGGAAGCCTAGCAACGCACTGATGCTGGTAAGAAAAATTATTAAACCGGGAAGAAAAGGTCATCAAATAAGAAAAGAAAAAAAGAATCCAGGAAAGCCATCGTCTATTTTGAACACTCCTTTGTATATCCTAAAAGAATAGCGAGAAAAAAATGTTCAGGTGCAAATCAAATTTGTCACAAGAGATGTGGAGCACGTGTGTTTCCATAAAAATATGGAGAAAGAGCAAATTCAAATATGGGCACAAAAGACGTGTCGCTTGTGCTGTTGTGTGGAGAGATAAGTTTAAGATACGCCCGCAATGCAAATCTCTGCTATTGTTCCCGCGTCTATCTGTCTGTCTGCTTGAATCTATTTGCTCAGAGTGACGTCACAGAAGGGTAGGATTTTCAACGGTCCGCTCACAAGCTGTGAATGTCTCGCCGGGCCTGATTCCCTATTCAAAGTCAAACATGCATGCGGTGCTCCATTTCTGTGTGTATCCACACGCAAACAGTCTCCTCTTGTCCCCGGCCACAGATAAAAAGCATTGTGACACTATTGTACACCTAGCTCCTACACACAACCAGAAATTCCTAACTCTTCGCCCACATACACTATCTACAACAGACTTACACCCCCTCCTCTTCCCCCCCCCCCCCCCCCCCCCCCCNCCCCCCCCTCCTCTTCCAGCTGGCAGCATCCACATCTTGTAATTCAAAATAATTTATTACCTTCTTAAGGTTTAATTTCTTCTGCTCCTTTAGGCAGCTGGAAAAGTTCGGTATTACGACATTTCACAGAGACTTGAACTAATTCTAAAACTATGATTACATATTTTATTATTATTCGAGTTTTTATCGTCTATACTTAAAATCTCATTCTTAAATCAGCTGAGCAAACATTGCCATTTTCAAGTCCGTGCTATGAGAAATCTAAAGACGCAAATGCAGTTTAAGCCGCAGTTGTTAAATAAAATATGAATAATAACAACCGACAAAATAGGAGAAAGTGAATGAAAAACTAATCTAAATTCTAACCGAGACAAGAAATGACTTTTGATTCCCGACCGGCAAAGAATCAGCGGTGCTTGTTACTCAAGACAAAAACAGCGAATGAATGAAGAGCCGGCCGTGCTAGGCGAGTTGAGTGGAGTCTATGATGTGAGTATGAGCGCAGGTCGAGGGCCGCCCTGGCGTGAGTAGGCAGGAAAAGGGGAGTGTCGCTCACAGAAAACAAACGGCAGCGAACGAACGCGATGTTTCCACTCTCCATGTCTCTTCACCCTACACTTACTGTTTCCACCGCAATTTTCTTACTGGCATCAATCGTTCAGAATTTTCTCAAAGACTTAGTCTACTGTTTCCTTGGTGTGAAATGACGAATCCAAAATTGTACCGAGGCGTCAATAACTGGGTTGAGATTCGCGTTTACAAGATCTATCTAGTGTATGACCTAGTTAACCTGCCTGCCTGCCTGCCTGCCTGCCTGCCTGCCTGCCTGCCTGCCTGCCTGCCTGCCTGTCTGTCTGTCTGATTTCATCATCATCAACATTTTCGGATAATTTTTCTCGATATCTTCTTCAAGTTCTTTTCTTCTTCTCCTTTCTCTCTCTCCCCTTTCTCCTCCGGATGTGTTGCTGCTCAACATAACCACACTGGACTATCAGACTTTTTACAAAATTAATTCGCTGTTTTACCGGAGCTGATTCTACGCTCTAAACACAGAGACAAGGATGAGTGAAAGAGGGGGGTGGGATGAGTGAAAGAGGGGGGTGGGATGAGCAGAAAGACAGGGGAAGATGACAGGGTGCTAGGATGGTTTAAGGGGAGGAGCTAAGAGACAGACAAACAAAAGATGTTTCTCAAACATTCGGTACAGGTCTGGACTGAGACACTCAGAGAATAGCAACTAATGAACCACACACAGACAGTGCACAGAATGTTTGAAAGCTTCTCATATGGACTCAACACACCCGCTATGTCTGTCTACTTTGGCGGGGAAGGGGAGGGATGGG
>JAWQUT010000087.1:1976350-1999897 GCA_033807755.1 Ellobium chinense | reverse complement strand
TGAAGGGAACTGTTCAATCATAATCATATTTTGTCATCTTTAGAAGGACAAGCATCAGAGATTCTCTCGCCAGGGGTAAATGAAATAAATTATAATATATAATTAATAATAATAAAATCTAACAAAAGTTTTAATTTGTGCATTATCTACACCATGGAACTCATCTTCAAACTCACCACCACCACCACCACCACCTCCACCACCCAACACAGCACCCCTTGGCAGCAGCCAATCAAAGTCATAGTGAGAAATGGGTAGCCATGTTGAAGCTGCCAGAGTGCAAGTCTGAGATAATGGCTGACGATATGAAGCACGTCATCGGGCGCATCACAACACATTCTTCCCACAAACACAATAAAAAGCTCGTGGGTTTTTAGCCCTGACAGGTCGCTTGTGGGTTTTATCCGCAGCAAAATGACACTCAGGGCTTGTTATTACTGGAGAGGAAGAGCACATGCAACCAATCTCCATGGCTTAATCAGGTCTAATTGTTTGAAACGCTTGCCAAACTAGATCTATCTTAGCTGGAGAAATAGGCTTGGGATGACGCGAGAGGGCCAGGGGGAGAGAGGGAAGGGTAGGGTTAAGGCGTAGTTGGTGTGGATAGTGAATATTCTCGATATCGATCAGCAGTGCGAATACTTACTAGCGAAAGCTGAGTTTGTCGATATCGTCGATACTGCCATTCGGACAGGAGTTTATGCTTCATTTTGTTTAAAGTTCAATTTTCTGCGCAAAATCTGCCAGTGCTTTGATTCCAAAATGATTCTGGAGCGCATTAAAAACAGCCATGTCAACTCTGGCAACATCCACATGAGTGCACCTCAGTGACCTTTAATTTGACCTCTGTAGTTAGCATGATCTCGTGGTATCATTGTGACGTCATAGTATCATACCAAGTATTGGAGATTTTGAAGTGATGAGCACTTACGGTAGTAGATATCTGAAACTATCGACTCCAGACAGACTGAGGGTGAGGTAAGAAATTGAGAGAAGTGAGTGGAATATGGAAAAGAAGAAGAAAAGAGAAGACAGTAAGAGTTTAATATGTATGGGAAAGTGTTATGTTTCTCTCATTCTAAAAGGAGCCAGGAGAAGCTTTTTACACACATTTCACAATGGACTGGCACGAGAAACCAAAACACCGCCATTTGTTCCCGCCAGTTTACTATAAAAGTGTGATGCATGTTTATACGGAACAATTACCCTCGCCGCGCCCCCTGGCGTGCGGTTCCACAGTGGCTCCCAGCCAGATCAAGGGCAAGATAACTCCCTATTGTTTATCGTGTTTATGCCCCTCTGTCTTCTGTAGGCAGGGGCAGATAATGGCTATTGTTTATGAAGACCATCGCACTGCACTACCGTAGAAGAGAGAGAGAGAGAGAGAGAGAGAGAGAGAGAGAGAGAGAGAGAGAGAGAGAGAGAGAGAGAGAGAGAGAGAGAGAGAGAGAGAGACCACTTATTTCTGGCTGGTTGGTTTTGTGCCCTCTGTAGTGGACCAGACGTCTCAGACTTTGAGGAATTCCTGGCATCCTGCGAGTATCACGACATAATGAGTCAAATTTGAGCCACATAATTTAGATATGAAAGCGCAAAAAATATACTGCCTCTTTTTGTCCTCTCTCATCGTGTGGGCCGGCAAGCGCTCTAGTCTAGTAATGGCACGGTAGTTCACTCTTCAAAAACTGTGAACTTTGTCCAGAAACTCTATTACAACCCTGGACTGTACGGACGTGATCTTATACGCCATGTCTCTTCTCGCTTTTCCATCCTTTTTTATAGACAATTTATTAATCCACAGTATTTCCTGGAAATGTCACTGACCCACAGCCCATAAGACCTGCATCATAATAATTATGACTACAGTACCAGGTCTGGTCACACTGTCAACAGTGTCCGAAAGTCTGACACATCAATCAAGGTTTTTAAACTCTGAATATACAAACGAAAAACTGACATGTCCCTCAGCTCAGTGAAGATGCATGTTACTGGTTTAAAAGAATATGTCTATTTTCCTCGAGCCTTTCAGTATTTTATCCTTTTTTAAAAATTATTATTATTGTAAAGTCAGTCCACCTCCAGTTTATCGCCTCCATTTTCTCATGGCCATAACCTGTAACTGTACTTAGATTTCTCTCATTGATGAAAACCAACTCCTATCAACTTCTTTCTGATTGGTATAGCTGATTATAATGCGGTGCACAGACTGCACAATGAGGCGTTCATTGAGGGCTGCAGGGTACATTCATCCACATCTATTGTCCATTATTTTCAGCTGGTGTGCGCAAGCGCTCAACATGACTCATTGATAAAATCTTAGAGAGCTCTAACTTGTGTCAACACTGATCTGCTTATAAAAAGCCAGACGGTGGAAAAGGGAGAGAAAATTCAACAATACGTGAAACTATCAAAAGCCTTTTCTAATGTGAGGAGGTAAGGGAAGAACAGATTCCTAAACACAATCAAACTTAGGTGGGTGTTACTGGGTGTTACTGGGTGTTACTGGGTGTTTCTGGGCTACTGTACGCTCCAGGCCTCGCTCTGTCTTCATGCACGGCTGCTAAATGAGGTTAGTACAAACAAGGGAGGCCAGTCATAAAGGAAAGGATTGAGTGAATTTGGGAAGAGATTTAAGGCATTCGCTACGACCTTTCCAAAACGCAGGCGACATCACGCGATTATCTTTGACTTCCAATGAAGGTGTAATGGGGTGACCATTATCATAAACGTCCAGAACATAGCGCAATAATTGTTGTTTGAGTATTTCATATCATGATGGAATTCTGATGACGTTGGGAACTACTTTAGTCAGTATCACTGATAACCACCAGGAGTTGGACCCAGCAGGCAGTCATTGCACGTGAATGAAGAGAAAGAACGACTTGAATTAGGTCCAGACCAGTTCGGCTTTCAAGGAACAGACTTAATACTCAGTGACAGCTGATGTCGTTAAAACAATATGTCAGATCAAACAGAATGTTCCGATGTAAATTATATTTTAAGGTATCTGAGCGCTTCAATTTTACTTCAAACATTTTGTGTAAATAACACGATGTTTAGTTTGTTACAAAAAATGAGTTTTGTCAGGACCCACAATGACATGCTAAACACTTTGTCCTCTTGTACAAGTAAAACAAACAGACTGTACTGACATGATCACAACTTTTGTCTCGGCTTCCGGAATAAGACCTGAACACCGGAACAAGAACTCTCCAAGAAAAGTAACTAACCTGAAATAGTAAACCTACTACAGACTACCAGTGTGCCCGACTATACCTCCAGCTCAGCGGAGAAAGCCTCCCTTCCTCCCTTTCCTTGGCAACCTTTTGTGTTTGGCCTTTGTTTGAGAATATTTACTGATGAGCACATTTGTCCTGGCTTCTCACTAGCATGAGCAGTTAAAGACCGGAAAAAGGCGATGGTCGTCATAACTCACTCGCTAACAATGCCGTGAGAAACGGATCGCCCTAGACCGGAACAAGTTACGGCCGTAAAGCAGACGGGGGTGGGGGTGGGGAACTCCCTAATACTTTGGTCGTGGGTCGTTGGGAGTGCGGCGAGAGTAGGAGAATGAGTGATGGAAGTTGTGGTTGCTGTAAATGTGAAGGTGGAAGTTGTGGTCGTTATGGTAGGAACCCCAAGTAGTGGTGGTGGTTGGGAAATTCTCGTTGACAGCGATGTGGGTGTTGGTGGTTGATGCAGCTGACGATGCGGTCAGTGTTCTTGGTGGTTGTGGTGATGGTGTGTGAAAGCTGCCAGAGAACCAGTCTTGTGGTGATGGTGGTGGTGGTGGTGGTGGTGGTGGTGGTGATGGTAGTTGTAAAGTGTAGGACAAGTTGTTATATGTACGAGTACACCGCTTAAATGATGGAATTGCCAATAGTCAGCTCCTTCTTATCACAACCCCGTGGGAACATGGACAAATTGCAATAAAATGAGACTGTAAATGTCCTATGGTGTTTATATAGAACTAAAACAATTTGTTTCGGGGAAAACGTTGCCATTAAACAGAAGCTGTGATTTTGCAAAATGCCATGATGCAGAGCCAGTTGTATTATCGGTCCTGCTTTAGGAAAACTTATTTCGGTTATTAGGCAGACGACAATTCTGATAATGTAAAACATGATGATAATGACAGTACTGATATAGACAATGCAGTTTCTATTAACTCTCTGCTGAAAAGCAAACAGACGCTGGAGAATTTGAAGATCTTTATGTGGTGGATAGCACAGTTTTGTACAAAGGTTGTGATATTTTTGCCTACAATGATACAAACAATGCAGGTATTTCTAGTTCTATATCTTTCCTGGCAGGAAGGACGGGAGGAGAAGAAGAAGAAGAAGAAGAAAGAGAAGATGAAGCCATGTGTCAGGGGGCGTTATCAGGAAGGGAATGATTACAGCACAATGACTTATCTCCCCGTAATGAAGGCGTATTGGAGGCTACAAAACAAAGGCACTGAGACTCGGAGAGATAGAGATACCCTTGGCACGCACACATGGGGGGCATCATGCAACAAACCGGGGCTGGAGTGGGGGCACCGTGCTCCACGTTATTTTCAGTTTTCTTGAAATTTGTTCATTTCGAGTCGTACTGTTATATATCTTACATTATTAAAAAATTCATGAAATTTTGTAGGAGCCATATCTCGATTATTTGTGCACCAAACAACCCAAAATTTTGCATACACCTTCCTTATGGTCTAAAGGTGTTTCTTTTGATAATTTCTTAGCCTTTAACGGTCCGTAAGTATTATTTTAATAATTACGTAAATTTTCTTTATTTTGTGAATACGGTCCCAGGTCTATATCTATATATATAATATACATTTGTATTTATCTCCTAGCCAAGTCAGTGAGTCTCCCTTACTGCAAGTCTTCCCTCCTCTCCCTGGATCTCTTCCTTCCACTAATCATCCTCTCCTTCTCTCAGCAGAATTTCCAGAATGTCGGAGGAAACAAAACTCGTCCTGGTCACATTAGAATAAGAAAGAAGAAAATCAAAGTGAGTGAACCAGCGAAATTGACATGTTGTGAAGGACAGAATGAGGGAGGGAGTAAGTGGAAAATACTGTCAAGAAGGAGCAGACAAAGATGAAATGAAAGAGGAGAAAAAGTAAATGTGAGGGACAAGGAAGAAAAGGAAGAGTTTATTAGGATATAGCTTTACGTCACTCACGCACCTCATAAAACCATAATAAGATTTAAGAATATAATAGCCTTCACTTATTATTATTACCTCTTCCCCTCTCCTTTCTGCGTCCTCATTCATTCATTCATTCATTCATTCATTCATTCATTCATTCATTTCGTCTCTACCTCTGCTCCCTGCCGTAGATAAGATAATAAGGAACAATAAGAAAGGGGCGTCACTCCTATCGGTCCACAGAGCGGCAGCCGGCAGTCGAGAGCAGTAGGAACCCGGCGACACCGCGGGAAGCGAGCGGCAAGACCGATTGGCTGTGCCAAGCTGGCATCTCTCTTCTCGCTACCTGTAATCTTAATAACCCAAGGGATGCCAGGAAAGTCGTGGAGAAAGAAAGCCGTAAGTCAGCGCGGAGAAAATAATGTCTGACGTTTACAAATGGCTTTGGCGGTTCAGCGAAAAAAAAAAATCACGGAGAGCTGACATTGACAAGGTTCCAGGAAATACTTAGGACAAAAAGACTGAAGCATGCATATGATATACATCGATTTCAAGAAATGATAGACAAGGAGGATGAAGATTAAGGAAGGAAGAGAATAAAAAGATGGGGATAAATACGAGGCAGAGGCTCTGACAAAATGTGGAACAAGGAGAGTCCATTACGATACAGTTACAATCATAACATTGTGGCTTGACACATTATTTACACCATAAGAAAACACGCGTGTCATCCTGGATTCACTCCTCTCTATATATATATGGCTTCTTACATAGCCCTTGGCGGGGTCCACGAGGATAAGATGGTGAGCGATACGGTCTACTCACGTACAACATGCGTGGAACACAGCTGGCTCACATTAAACTTTTTACGGGGAAAAAAACCTGGTGTTTCCAAGAGAATGGGGCTTGACAAAGGTTTACATGTCGTTAAGAATGAAATATCCCAACCCCCCACAACGCTCGCTTCGTGTCTAATTTACAATGGAGATACGCACAAAAAAAACAAGGGTTGTACAGCATACGGCCCAGATGTGACAAAAAGCCAAGGGTAAAAAGTTGATTATAAACATAAAACAAAAGACCAAATACCAACAAAGCTGTCACAGAAACACATTTGAAGTCCGGCCATCTTACTTCAGCGGAAGTGTTTAACCGGAAGAAGTAGCTACAAGGAATGCGCTACCGGGCCGGAAGCGAATGTGATTGTGCCCCCTTTCTGGTCCCTGTCACTCTGGTAAGGAGGAAGATAGACAAAAGGTCTGGCACAGCAGCCACCCTGCCTGCCACCGGCTATGAATCTGCCACAATGGTTCTTTGGCAGCTACTGTTCCTTACCAGACAATTATATATTTAGGAACCCGGAGTTATCTTTCCCTCTGTGTGTGGTATTGCCGGCGCTTGTTAGTGGGTGTCCGCTTTCTCTCTCGCAATTTCTTTTTTCTCTTCACCTGATTGCGTGCCGTTTTCTTGTCATGTAAATTGTAATAGTTTACTTTTCTTTGGCTGGTTGATTTTTAAATATACACACCCTGAAGCAGGCACGAAAAAGGCTGAGAAAAAACACTGGCCAAGACGTAGGAAAACACAAACTTACAGCTGTGAAGGGAAAACACGGTCTCTTAATTCCATCCTTTCTTTTCACTGTGGAACTGCATAGTACAAACACTCCCCCCCCCNCCCCCCCCCTTCCTCCCCCTCCTCTCTCTCCTCCAGACATCAGCTGGCAGAAAAGAACTATTGCTTGGCAGTCTTCGTATCCGCCAACACGTTCTAGAAGACTACACCACCACCACCACCACCAACAACAACAACAACAACAACAACAACAACAACAACAACAACAACAACAACAACAAAGGCGCCAAGCAACCAGCGATAGACTGACACACACAAACTCATAAATACACACACACACACACACACACACACACACACACACACACACACACACACACACACGAGCTACCGAAGTTCAGTTCATATTATGAAGTGGGAAAATGATCTCATAGATTCTCAGTCGAGATAAGAATCAGCCACAGAGCCCAAAATGAGGCGGACGTCGCAGTTGCTGAGGACGATTTATCTCTAATAGTCTCATGAAGCTCAAACTTTTCAATTTCTTCCATTTCCTTCTCTATTCCGCTTAGCTCATGACTCCTGGCGAGCTCAACAAGGAAACAATATAAAACATGGATTAAAATAAATGTGATTCCAAAAGCGATTTCCTTCGCTCGACTCATCCTATTTTCTCCTCTAGCGTCTCGCCTGTGTTATCTCGTCATTTCCACAACTCGCTGGTTGTTTTTTTATTATTGTATTAATATGATCATCTCACTGGCCTGGCTGTAATAAAGTTTTCCTGCAGAATAATTTTATCATAGGGAGATAGCAATCAAGATTTACATTCCCGCACTCTATTCTTCTCCTAAGCTTTCTCTCTCTCTCTCTCTCTCTCTCTCTCTCTCTCTCTCTCTCTCTTTCTCTTTTTTCTCTTTCTCTCTTTCTCTTGTTTCTCTCAATCTCACTGTCTGTCTGTGATTTTGTGCCACTCTTTTCGTCCTTTTCTATTCTCAAAGTGCGGTCTCTGGCATACAATTAAACATACTCAAGAAATCGCAGCAAAATTAAATGAATGATTTGAGACTGTCTACGGATATTCGTTTGTTAACTGTAAAAACATGTGGTCTTTTGCCACTTTCCTTTTCCTCTCTATCACTAATTGAATGATCTCTTTCATCTTTTCTCTCGCTAACTCTGCACAACTCTCTTTCTTTCTCTCTCTCTCCTTGTCTCTGTCAAAGTCCATCACTATGATCCGTGCCGTCATCTCCTATACTCTTCACAAGACAATGTTATCATCACAACTTTCCACTTTTCACATGGGCCATGTCTGACCTTCACCTTTGAGCCCAGTCTCAATTCGGAGCCAGATGTGCGTGAGCACACAAACACACACTCATACTCTCTCTCTCTCTCTCTCTCTCTCTCTCACACACGCACGCACACACACACACACACACACACACACACACACACACACACACATACATATCCACACACACACACACACACACACTCGATTAAAAGGCAATTTCATGATAGCGGTCAAAAGTCGTTCACATCATAATGGAAAGATGGCTATCGGTAAATGAAAGAAGATGGTCCGAAACAGGATTTGTTTTTCCATTTGTTTTTGTCGGGATTGTCTTCTGCCGGGTAATCTGTGCGGTCGTCTTGAATTAAGATTAGACGATTGGAGTTTGCGATTATGAACACACGGTGCTCAAACTTACGCACATGGGATAAAAGGCGAAACAGGAAGTGAGCCCGCTACACGCTTTGAAGCATAGAACCAACTGTCTTTGTAAACTTACCGGAACTTAAACGATATATAAGGAAAATAATCATTGTGGAAGGATTACTTTATTGTTCATGGCAAAGAACGGGACTAGAAGTAAAAAAGGATCAGCACCACAAAAAATAAGCAAATACTTGTTGAATAGATTTAAGCACATGGATTTATAATCCGGGGCCAGTGTGGGGTTGGTAAGACTGGGCCCGGGCTCCACATCTCACTGACCGAAAGACCATTCCGCCCCTGTATACTGACACTGATATGGACCTGTACAAGGTACTTGCATGTGCCTCAAGGAAAAATCATACATCTTGGACAAGATATGAAAAGACAAAGCCAGGGCAAACCGGATGCACAGTATGTCTACTTTCAATAGTAGATCCACAAAAAAAAAAATTCAGATTGTCCCATCCGTTCACGGCCAACTTGAGGTCCGTGTAGCTGATAAAGAAGTTTGAGAGTCCTTATTCCCCAACCATCAACTCTCAGCGTCATCATTTCATCTTCCACGGAAAACAAAAGAGGTCCGGGTGAAGGACAAGGGGCCTCGGTCCACCCTGGTTGGATTCGTAGCTCATAATGAACTAATTTTGATGGAAAACAAACAGACGGCCTCGCTACTCACACATTCTGACAGAGTCAATGGCTTTTCCGACCGGTCAGCGCGGTCGACGGCAGGCTGAGGGAGCCGTGAGCCTGTCACTGAGGCGACAACCGTGGAATTGGCTTTGTTGTTGCCGTTGCCTGTTGTTGTTGTTGTTGTTGTTGCTGGTGCTGCTGCTATTTTTCTAATAATGACGGTTAAGACGACTGTTGTGTCTTTGATGTAAAGATGGTTGTGATAAACGATACTGCAAACATGTAAGTAAGCTTTTGAACGAGTTCACAGCATCATGACAGTACACAGTCATACTGATATCAGACAATATGATCTGAAAACCTAAACTCTTACGTCCAGTGTTCCAGATATATTTCCACTGTGACAGTCAAGCTCGAAAATACTTCGGTGCTGAAAAAAGAAATCATTTTAGACCATTTATACAGCCAACATCTCATACAGTCTACACCTCATACAGTCTACATTTACTTGTTTACGTGAGGAATTCTATATTTAATCTATCACCCGTAGATGTGAAATGAAATAAATTAATGTGGCTTGTCCGTGACACAATATGGTCTTAATGCTTGCTCCATTTTCTCTTTCACCCCAATAATCCTGGACACAATATTTCGTGTGGAACCCTGAGATCACGCCATCCCATTTCAATCTCATTTCGGGCATCCGCAATTTGCCTTTCTTCACAATGGGCTTCACTGGATGGGCACCAAGTCTCCCTTCATCTTTTCAGCCTGGATCTGGGGAAGAAAGCTCTTATATCATACATCTGAGAAAGGAAAGTTGGCGTGTGGACTCCCAGGCCGGGGAAAGGAGCTGTTCTCGCGGGCGAATCTATTTGTCATCAAGGGTAGATAACCCCTGACGTCCAGGCGGCGCGCGTCCATTGTTACTTCCCCCGTTCTTCCGGTTCCGCTGGTCTCTTCAGCTAATGACCATCCATTCTTCTGCTCCCTACTCTCTGTCTTTCTCATTCATCTTCTTCCTCTCTTCAGTTTTTTTTCCAGTTTCACCTCCCAGTCTCCCATTCTTATGTCCAGCGTCCAGTCCTTAGTCCACTCCACCTCTTTCTTTCTTTCCTTTCGCTCCAGACCCAATTTCTATTCTTCCATTTCCTTGTCCAAACCTCGTTTTCTTGTCTTGTCTGTCCCCTCTCTCCCCCCCTCCCCACTCCTCTCCACTCCTCTCACTTCATCGCCTCCTCCCTCTATTTTCATCTTCTGGCATCCCTCTGCCCATTTCAGCATCACGTGACCTCGCGACCCCGGGGTGTCCACGCTTATTATGATCACGAGAATGGTGCCTCATCACCCACCAACCGGTCTGTTCCTGGAAGAGTTATGTTCCCTCTCAAAGAATCATCCGGACCCCGAGTTCAGCCCTACTCCGGCCAAATTTGAAGTGATCTCGAGGACTCTTTGTTATACAGATAAATCCCGCGAGAACAAAAGACGAAGAACACAGAGAACAACACGTGGCGCTGAAACCGATCGGAGCGACAAAAAGATAAGGAAAGAGGTAATGAAAGTCAGCGAGATGTAAAGAGCATTGGAGAGTATTTGCCTTGATGTGGTAAGCTCGTACCGCTAGTGCTGTTACTATCGTACTCAGACTAAACATTCACTGTATCAAGACCCAATATTCACAATATGTAAGCACTGAATTCAGAATTCGAGGACATCTTCTTTAAAATGAATTCATCACAGCCGTCGAATCAAGACCCTGGAGGATGATTTTTGTTTCTTTTGTCCCTGGATTTCTTTGGTTTCTTCAATGTACAATAGAAAAATTCTTCGCCGAAGGCCAACAACAACCAGCAAACAACCAAATGTTGGATTCTTTTCCTACAGGACAAAAATCTAAATAAAACATGCGGTCGATGCTAGCACGCAATCCTGGCAAGTAACAGAGATCTGGCCAAAGCGCCCTTGTTTTCTCTCCAAACCTCGCCGACGGCCTCGGAAAGAAAAGAGACACAAAGGGCGAGAGGGAACATAGACCAGACAAAGATCTACAGGACGTCTTAGCTCCCTTTGTTGCTGTCATGCCAGCCATCTTAGAAAAACAGGCAGACACTTTGAGTCTTTTGTATCGCTCATGCAACAATCTGGAAAGACAACAGCTTCTGCTGGTCCTCATGGTAACAAGCTCCCCCACTGTCTCTGCCCATCTGCACATTGGTTCTGTAAACAAGCAATGCGTTTAAACCGCTGCACAAAGAGGAACAGCTACGGACCACCGGTGGAATGTGCTCACTCCGAGACAATATCCCACTCCGATCCATCCGGGCAGTTTTGAAAAGAGAGCGAAATTCTTCAGTAACACTCTCCACACCCTTCGCCATCCGGTTCACTTTAGCTTTTATCTCTTGAGACAAACTCTGTTGTTTCTTATAATAAACTGAAAACTTGTCCCGGCCGTGGGCGCACATTTTGCTGTGGAACTGAAGGCGGCGAATATGAGGTGGTAAGTTGAGGTTATAAAATAAATGAGTAGTGAGACACGTGACAAAGACGTGCTGTGATCAATGTAGAGCTACATATAATAATATCCTCCTTTGTTGAGAGCTGGAGTCTGGTGAAAGCAAAGAACAAGCTCTGCAGAAGATAAGACTCAGATCTGCACCGAACTCGGCCTCGTCCAAACAGAGGAGTGTTTATGGCGCGCTGTGCCGGCCTATCGTGAACAGGACTGTAAAGCCCCTTGTTTTGGTGTGTTTTAATCGTCTCCAATTTCATATCTTGGGAGTGGACAAATTCGCCTTCACGGATTCCTTGTTTCTGTCGGGCCGAGTTCTTACGTGAAAAGTTGTAACTTTGAGCTCAGCTGAACATATCGGCCATGGAGGATTAACAACAAAAAGTCTTCTCTCAAAAGGCCTGGTCTTTGACAAGAGTATTTCTACACTCCTACACGCCCTTCCTTTTCAGTGCAAAGGACAAACACACATACAGTCGTGGAATAAAAATAAACTACAAATCAAACTGCAAGTGGTTAACGACCCGTGAAACAAGCATTAAAAGCACATTGGAACAAGTATAGACCTCTACCAGCCAATCAAATCAATTCGTTCCGCATAACAGATCACGCACATGCTGCTACTCACGCATGTGTGCGTGCATGTTGATGTTAAAAAAATCAGGGGAAATCTGCGCTCACTCATCCATCTGGCGAACAGGCCCGTGCACTGAAAAAAAAAATTCTCTTCATGTTTGCAAAACCACTTTGAGCCCCCGTCACATGCCGTACAGACTCGTACTGTTGCGCGCATTGGCTTGGCTGGAGCAGCTGGCGTTAGCAGTGACGACGGTGTTGTTGCTGATGCGGTTGTCGTTACCCGAGGCTGTGCAGTTGCTGCTGCGGATAGCGGGCACCAGCCAAATAAACACGGGTTCTGTAACAATAAAGGTCTGATTTCACAAGCTGCTTTCTAAGACGCGACAAGAGGTAAGGTTATATACTTTCAGTGCGTACAATCGGATTGTCCCTGGCTAGAAGGGTGTAACGCTTCAACTCTCTCCCACCACGATCATAATACACTATGTGCAGTTTGGATATGGAAGAGGGGAGAGGCGAGATACCTCCCCCCCCCCTCCTCCCCTCCACTTCCAAAACACACACTCATCTTTTATTTATTTTAGTTCCCACACTATCAAACCCGAACGACGTTCCCCCCACCCCCACCCCACCCCCTTACTTTCCCATGACAGAAGATAGCGACAGAACTGTATTTAGAATTCATAAATGTTTTCATTCATCCATGTAAAAATAATCCGCTTTATATTTCTTTCAAAATATTCTAGTCTGACTTGAAAAAAAAAAAAGAAAAAGTTTTGTAAAGAGCATTACTCTTACATTATTAAAAATTCCTTCTTCTCGTTCAAATAGTCTTTCCCCAGTTTAGGGACACCAGTTTTCAATACTCCTCAATTATTATGATTTAAAAGTCCTCTCACAAACCAAACTTCACTCAATTCCTGAACATGTTAAACTGCTCCATATGATAGCAAGGCCTGTGGAGGACAATAAATACTTGCAGCTCTAGTCTGTGATAGTTCTTTGTCTGCTGGTCTTAACCAGAACGTCACTCATAAACTTTCCAGGGCGTGGTGAGTAGGAGAGCGTTTAATTTGACGGCACTTTTGTTAGGAAGACATGAGAGAGTAGAGCAGACAATGGAGAGACAGTTTATTAGAAAGCCCCTAAAAGCTTTGTACTTTCTACCACCATTCTTTATCACTTCACATTATTCTGGTCATGTCACGAGATTGCAATCGCTTTCTCTGTCTGAATGAAGTATGATCACAATATTCCCCAACATATAGTCTACCACCGTCTTTCAGACTTTTCCACAAACATTTCTTATGGATGTAATTAACTGGCAGTGACTTCCATTCGGAAAAAACACAGGACAGCTCGGATATTACGACAGTCCACAAAATCGAAAGAATATTTACAAATTAATTCCTACGTTCCTAACTGTCCCTCTCTTTCCCCCTACCCCTGAAAAGAAAATAAAGCTTTCAGCTCCCTAGGTATGTGAGGAGTGCCGAGCAGTATTTTTGTAAGAAATCTTTTTTGTTGTTGTTGTTCAAAGTACATGTACAAGTGCAAAAACTTGGTTGGACAATCCCAGAGAGGATTTACATCCGGACGAGATATCAGATGTGTCGACATAAGCGCAGTTGTTTCAGCGTTCATTACACATCTAGAAACTACCACAATCTGTACTGCCATAGTCTTGGCTCTTGGCAACTGTTCTATGTAATGGGTAAGAAAAGTCACCCCAATCTCTTGTCCAGATTTCTCAAGTCTGATGCTGTTCCCAGACCAGAGACTCACCAACCACTTTCCGGGTAGGACAGGGTCTCGCCCAGGTCTGACAGTCTATTGTTCCAGTGGCTGAACACACAGATGGCTGGCTTCAACTGGCCGTCAACTCATGTGCATAATTTATCTCTTGGCTTGATAGAAAACACCCAGCATGGACAAACAGTCCAACAGCACGAGGAGAAAGACAGAACACAGAGCCCGTGGAAACAAAAACAAAATAAAAAATTCCCAGCTCAAAATTTTCCCATGGTTTTATTTTTTGTCTATTTTTCTCATCAAGTCTCGCGAGTGGCGCTGGCTTGCTGGGTGAGTGCTTAGCTACTCAGTGCTCACTCCCACTGTCCTCGGTCGAGCCTGGTCTAGAAGCCAATAATTAACGTGTGAGTAGGTATCTTCCCTTCCCCCCTGCCTCGCCTGCCTGACTGGTGCCATCTGGTGCAAAGATGTCCAACAGATGGCCGGCCCAACACCCTCTGTTCTGTTTTGTTTTGTTATATCCCCCTCATTTTTGTTTTCCTTCATTCTGGGGCATGACTCGTGCGTCTGTAAGCAGCCATAATCTTACACTCACACAAGGAGATGTCATAGAAACTGTTTGGGACAGAATAAAAGGAGCAGGGGGCGAATTGCGAATAGGACTGGAAGTGTGAGGGAAGTGTAAGGGAAGGGTGAGGGAAGGGTGAGGGTATCAAGAGAAGACGACAAACCATGACTAGTTGTGTTCCCTCTTAAAACTGAGACAATTTTCACTTTAAGATTAGAATATTAAATATAAATGGATTTGTTCTTCCTGAGTAGATCTATCGTCTGTGTTAACGTTAAACGTCACACAAACAATAAAAGAGAGTATAGAAAGAAATCTGGATTGAATACAACAATTTTAGTACCACTAGTAGATAGTGAGTGGCTGAATTCTTCGGAAAATTGTCGCGTCCCTAAATTACTGAGCTCGCATATGAATTCTGATAGTCTAAAATGATTGGCACTGACCTAAATTATGACCTTACATATCATCAATAACACTAAGCTTATATAAATAATTATGTAACATGATATTTTTTGCTGGAGTCAAAGTGTTGTTGTTAATGAGACGGTGATAGTGACGAAATGAGTCATCACGTGATGTGATCAACAGATGATGAATAAAATCTCAAGACAAATGAGGTGACGATGATAATCGCAGTGATGATAATGGCAATGATGTACAGGACAATTATGAGGCTGTCGCAGTGACAAAATAGTTTTACTCACGAGTTTACTGTCACAGTGGAATAACTCCGAAGGGAATCTGAACCCGTGATGAGTCAAACAAAAGCCGATAAGACAAAGATATGAGGCCACATGGGACTGGTCACGGACTCACAATCTAAGAAAAAAGTCGCCATGACACAGTCGCTTCTAACTGCCTTCCATTAGACACCTCCCCCGCATGCCAATCATGACGTCACGAATGGTTCGCCCTAAATGAAGAAAACTCCACATACGGCAATAAAACTGTGGTCAAGTGACGTAGGTAGAATTCAATGCACCGATACAAAAATTACGACCATCCCTAAAGCTCGAAGCTCTGTTCCGTCAAAGCAAAAATACTCCTTTCATAAGATAAAAGATAATATTGTTTTGAGGCAATGACAACAACTGGTAGTACTCTACTGGCGGATCAAGAATAGAAAGTTTATCAGTAGACAGAAGCGGGGAGGAAAGGAGAAGGGGTGGTTGTGGATGGTGGGGGCTATCGTCGTTTGAATGTTTCCTCTTGAGAGAACAATGGCCACTAGGCAAGCACTTAAACTTCACCACTTGACAGATAACTTTTAAGTGACGAGACAAAAAACTCCTCCTAAAATAGAACTCGGAGCTGCACTTTCCCTCCCACCCCCATGATTGTGTCTCTTATCTATCAAGGATTGTACTCTGCAAAATTGTCGTAAGTGAATATCTGTGATATTTATAACAACACAAAAAAAGACATTTTAACAATCAGTGGTGGATGCTGTGACGTGGAGAAGAAGGAGAAGTTAATCTCGGTATTGAATATAATCTTGGTGATAAATAGCACTGATACTGTGATAGACGCAGATTTACATCTGGATGAAATTAGAATCTGCTTTTCTTCCTTCTTTACAATGTCCGACTGGTTGTCAAATTCAGAGTTTGACACTCAATTTCATATTGTCGTTGCAGGATTAAGTGAGGTTAGTGAAAAAGAGAAGCGTCTATAAACAGACTTAGGCAAACCAGCATCCCACACAATCAGAGTTTTATTTTTGTTCTGTTGAAAGCAACCGACACTTGGCTCGGGTTTACTGTGTCACTGTGACTCATATTTGTTTTCGGTACTTGAATGTCTCCAGCTCTGCCTGACAACTAAAGGATGTAGAGAATACAATACATCACAACAAATTCCTCCTCTGGTTTGGGGTGAAAATCCTTGACGGTTTAGGAAAACTGTGGTGGATATTTTGTCTTTAGTGGATGATATGCTAAATTGAAGAGAATCCTAACTCAACTAGGATGTGTGTGAATGGGAAGACTCTACAATCTTGCAATTAACCGAGGAGTGCAAAAATACAAATAAAAAAAGCCGTAATCTCGTAAAAATCTTCATTATGTTTCCATTGCGAAACTCCGTGGCCTGAGATTGAAAATAAGTGAAAATAACTTACTCTGCTCCAATCTCGAAGAGAGCCTCACTGTGGCCATACTCAACGACAGAAAACCTGATCTACGGCTGTCTACTAGATGTTCTTTCTATTGAAGAGTCTCTCGCTCACGGTATCCACACTGGTTTGTATAATTACAAGGGTGAAAAGTTGTGAAGAAGAGTTATATGTTCTAGACGGGGACATACAGTTGATACAGGCATACTTTTGACAGGTACGCAGACACACAGAGAGACACATACAGGCTAAGTTTGTTTGGCTTTTTCCCCTCTCCTAAGTAAGCGCGGGTTTATTTGTGAATATATTGTGATAATATTCCTACTACAATCCCTCTGATGTGAGATACCAGGACTGTGAGGCACACAGAGCTACCGACCGCGGAAAATAATAGAAATAAGAAGGAATGATAACTCCATCCATAGCCATGCTTAAGTTATCTTCTGGCTTAGAGACATCAGTGTTCACATTTATTATCTCCCCTATTCTTTAGGAAGGCCCGATATGAAGAGTTGTCTTTCTTTCATCTCGTGTCAAGCCACATCACTAAGGATATGATAAAAGCCGACAGAAAGTCATGTTCCTTCAGGAACAGCCGCGAGACCCTGCACGATCGTGGCTCGAAATGAGAGCAAAACAGTGACAAGACTCCGCTTCCTTGCTCTTCAAGATGGCGTGATGGTAGCAGAGTGAGCAGTCGACAAAAGCAGCTTTCTTCAGCTCCGCAAGTTTATCTGAGAACAACGGCTGAGGTATCTCTAGCGGCCTTGCTGCTGTCGGCGAGAACCGCTGGCATGAAGACAATGCTGGCTGCCTGATAACTTGACAACGCAAGATTGCAGTCTGGCGAGCTGACGCACTTCTGGAGCTAAGGAGTTTGGATTCTACTTCATTCGCCGCTTTTGGAAAAGGGTATTTCGGGGAGGGAGGAATGAGAGCAGTGCAGTCACAGGTAATGTCTGTTTTATCCTGAGATATACATTGTGTTGCTAAAAACAACCTTCTGTACGGACACTCGATCTGAGCATGAGAATTATCTGACTATGAGTAGCTGGAGCAAGTCATGGTCAGGCAAACAGTCCACGTGTTTCTCAAGCTGTGAGTCTAGTGTGGTCAAGCTAGATACGGAAGATTTCTATACCTCACACGATGGACGATGGACAGTATTTGGGAACTCAGGAAAGTTTGGCCCAAATCCAACGGTAATATGGATCTCATTCCTTGAAGAGGGAAAAAAAGATTGGAAATAACCAAACGCAGGAAAAACAAACAAACCACAAGAAAAAAATCCTCGGCAACTTTCTAGTATTTCTATATTATACACTAATCACTAAGGTTCCTGAGCGCTGTGTCGCCTGTCAACACAGACCTTGTACACGTTTGAGTAGATATAATATTCGCTGGAGGTGTCCTTGGCAACAGTGGCTGCCACTCTTCTGTCCTTGTCTGGAAACTGTTGGTGCCATCAGAGATGTGTGACCGCTATAGATCAGGCGGAACCTGATGTTACACAGGGACATGAAAAACATGACCGTGTAATATGAGAAGACTCGAGTGGTCACCTGGTCTTGCAATGCTGAATTCTCACCAGCTGGTTATACACTGAGGCTGACACTCAGCTTATCATCTCGCAATTTATCCTGTGTGCGTCTAGGCGACAACCTCTGGCTTGAACTTCATGTGACACTTTCATGACGTCATGTCCGTCTATGGAACCCAGCCTCTACACCCTTGAATACGCATTCTATATAGCTAGACTATATAGCCATAACACTCTCGTCATGTTTTCAGGGATTGACCATTTGTCTATGGTGCAGTTATCTTTAAACAGAATCAGACACTTCCTTCCTGGCTTTGTAGAAGAGGGCAAACGTTCATTGTTATGGGCAAAGAA
Source organism: Ellobium chinense (assembly GCA_033807755.1). Taxonomy (NCBI): domain Eukaryota; kingdom Metazoa; phylum Mollusca; class Gastropoda; order Ellobiida; family Ellobiidae; genus Ellobium; species Ellobium chinense. The sequence goes on along the minus strand of JAWQUT010000087.1, from coordinate 1,981,394 downwards.
AGCTTTCAGTCCAACATGAAAGATGAAAGGCGACTTTCAAACAGCACCAACCAATTAGATGAAAGGAAATCATATTTACATTTCAGGTACAAAGTGCGACGACACTGATGATACGATATGGAACAAATAAGGATTGGTAATCACTTGAACCCAATCGATATCGTATGCCTGTCTGGACGACGTAACGCGAATATTTTCTGCACTTAAATCACCGGCTGTCACCGCGTCCCTCTTTATTTATGAAACTGAAAGTTATGGTGATATTAAAAGACAAGGCTGCACACAATACTCATTGTCGCCGCTTGTACAAACAGCGTGGATAACACATGGGACAATAAAAAAATCTCCCAGAGCCGGGTATTGTGACCGTCCAATCCGAATGTCTTGATATCCCGCTAGGGGTTAGACCTGAGGAAGAGTATCTGCTTGAATCATCTAGCCTCACCCTGATAAAAACGCAATGTTTGACAATGTCTTTTGTTATAGGGATCTGCAAGGGGAAAAGTTTGCATGCTCTGTTCATTGTCGACACACCCGTTATCCAAATTTTCGATCCCTTCAAAGTGTCGCTGCCACCAACAAAAGACACGGCTCGTCGACAATGGGCGGACCTGGTACGCCCACTATAAATATATAAGACGGGCAATGAAAAATTTAAATATAAAGGCCTTTTATAATATGCCTTGCCAAAATACGGTCTGACGGCTATAAATGGGATTTGAGGTTCAGATGAAAGGGAGAGAGNAGAGGTTTAGGAAGGGAGGGGGGGAGGGAGGGAGGGAGAGGGGCAAGACAAAACGATTGAACACCTGCCCAAATTTATGCACTAGTGCATCGCAACGCAGTGCACAGCACAGGACACAAACTCCATGTTCCCCGGCTACCCTCCTTTCCGGCATTTCCCTCTGTACCAACCCAAACTTTTCCGGCCCAGCAAGCAAAGACCTTTCTCCTTCAGTCTATTAACTCCCTTTTCTGCCATCTCCAGCAATGTTCTTCTCGGTTGACATGATTTTCACCGTATGAAACACAGCAAGCTGCATGGTATCACACATATGCCGAGGTCAACAGACTGCACCTTCACACATTGATGAGTTTCTACGCGCCGCACCAGCAGTCCAAAATGAACTAGGTGTCCTGTATCAGCGGGGAACTAACAGTTGTTATTCCTCGCCCTCGCTCGGGGTCGGCCGTGCCAAGAGCACTGTAAAATTATCAGCGATAACAAAAACGTACAACAATAACATGAATATACAGCACAAGCTCAAAATAAAACAGTAAGTGAATTATGATACAATGACGTTGAGGTGTGCAAGTGAGCTGGCGGGTTCAGCACTGAGGACTGCAGTTCAACACCTGATGGAAGTCTTGCTATCTTCTAAACACAGGTCCACACCGCTAGAAAATGGTGGTAGTCGGGCCTTCAATATTGGGGATCATGAGTGTGTGAAGGATGGAAGAAGTGTATGAGAGAGCAAGTGTATATGAGACAGAGGAATGGAATGAGAGAGTGGAAGAGTGGGGATGGGGTGTATGAAGGAGTGAATCTGTGAAGGAGGGAAGGTGGGACGGAGGGAAGAGAACTGAATTAATGAACGAGCTAAACATGGTGTGAGGGATGGAGAGAGTTTATGAATGAGAGACTGAGGACATGAGAATGTGAATGAGAGTATGAATGAGTGAGTGAATGGATGAGTCTGTGAATGAGTGAGTGAATGGATGAGTCTGTGAATGAGTGAGTGGATGGATGAGTCTGCGGATGAGTGAGTGGTTGTGTGAGTGAATGAGGAGGTGAGAGAAGAGGAATAGAAAAAGAAGAGCCAAGAGAAGACACTTGAAATAATCTAACAAACCTGAGCTGAAGACGAATGTTTGCAAAGACACGACAGAGGAGGTCAGAAAGAGGAGAAAGAAAGAAAGCTGTAGAAAAGGAAGAGATAGTAAAGACAAGAAACTGATAAAAAACAACTGAAACAAAATAACTTATCAAACAGACAGGAATTTATCCACGATAGAAATGACAACAATTGTCCTAGTACAGCTCTTTCATCGTTTCTCTCACAGTCAAGTTCATTTTCCCACCAGGTTTTAATAGGTTAGTTGAAGTGAGTACGATAATGCCAGAGTATTTGATCTCTTCAGCCGTGCCCGAACCATCACAGGGCTGCTCCTCAGACCTGCTCCTTGATGTAAAACGCAAGACAGGACCTGTGATAGAGCCGAATGGCTTACGGATTATATCTTTACACAAAAGCCTTGATGGAAATCACATAGATCCCTGTGCACACTTATTATCGCCAAATTTTTACAAGTACCTTCGGCGATAGCAGCGACTTAAAAGCGAGGCCACTCCGACAAATTGTTTTATACCCTTCTCCAAAATGCCGGAGATCAAAAGCAAAGAGGCGATGGTTATTAAAGACGATGTTGACGACTCTATCGCTCCAGTGAGGCTCTTATTCCTCCAGTTCTAACTCGGGTATTATCCCAGCAACACAAGCACAGACCAAAGCGGCCATTGAGAGCAGGCGAGATGCTTGCTCTAAACCAGGCAGCTGCGCAAGGCTGCACTTATCTGGTGCAAATTATCTCCCGTTTGATGAGATGATTTGAGTTTTTTGGGGTACGGCCTTTATGACTGTGATTGCATATGTTAGCAGGATCGACAGAGTCTATTTGTTGTGCTTACACATGTATATATTCAAATATTTGGTGGAGAGATGAGCAAACACGCCAGGTTATCATATTTTTAATCGGTTCCGTGTGCAGCATCTCTCGCTTCATCAAAGTTCCAAATAATAGGCTTGGTATTCAGGAAAACCAGGCGGAGGTCATCATAAACTGCAGTTACCGGCCTTTGAAGTGTCAGTAAAGCGTGCCGTGGCAGTGAGAGACTCAAAAAAGTCGTCCGTCAGCAGCCGGCGATAAATGGACCGGTCGTAAACACGCGGCGGACATCGTGCCGGAAAAGTGGTCAGTCGCCATTATCAGGAACAAGGGCGTCCCTCATTAAGTCATTTGCAGTGCCTGGCATTAGTGCGGAGCTGCACAGGTTTATTGTTTTCACACTCACTTTTATCAGGGGACTCAACCCAGAGCGATGATCTGTGCTCACACTCCCCTTGCCATAACTCTGTACTCACCGGCGTGTGCCAATGACAATACCACGAGCTGAAAGAGGGGCAAGCCGAGCCCATCTCTCGTGGTCATCGCGACCTCACCGACGGCCATCTTTACGACTGTTATGGTAAGTCTGACTTGATGGCTATCTCTAAGTTGTGTCGATGAATAACAGGTCGAAGATGTCAGTATTAACTGTGCATTATCAACACCCACACTTCGTGCACGGAATATAGGGGAGACCCAAGTCAAGAAGGAAAGAGAATTCCAAATGCTGGTCAGCAGAAATACTTTGGAGTGGTCTTCACCTTTATCTCATCTGTCGCTCCACTCCCACTCTTCCACACACACAATCTTCATTTCCTTCCCTGTGCACGCTCAAACTCGAGACATCGTGTTGCCAACAAAACAAGAAATGGCGATAATAACAAGAGGAACATATTGGAGAATTTACAACAACAAAATATGCCCAGTGTCAGTCCATGGAATTAGTCCCATAAATTATATCCTACGACAAAAGGTATAATTTCATCATGGGAAGTATTAACCAATTATCAGGTCATGTGTTTACTTTTGTCTCTTGCAAAACAAGCATGTGGAAGTGCATTAGATAGAACTTGTATTGAAGCTGGTTGTTTGAGTGACTCACGGGACATAACTCTACACCAAGGACCAAGAACTGGACCATCTCAGCCACAACCACTCCTGCTCACAGCCATCTTATCGTGAAGATGAAATTTTGTCATGTCAGTTCTACTTGCTTGTCTCTGATCATCATTTCCTTTCACCTTCATGTCTATATTTAGCTCAGTCCAGGCCTTGTGTACTCATCTACAAGTTGATTTATGCTCATCTGTCTGAGTGTCTGGAGCGAGGTATCTCTCTCTGTACTTTCTTACTAGACATTGTGTCTGCAGGTTCAACATAAACTTATGACAGCTTGTGATAGAGGCCAACCAGTTCTGGAAGTCATCAGATACGAGCCGAGGCTACCAGCGAGAGGAAAAGCTCTAAACTTGATAACCAACTCCACGCAAATCATACGAGTAAACACAAATTAAAATCCCGCCTTCTCAAATACGAGACACATTCATTTCAAAATAAGGAAAATAAAACTTTGCAGGAATCGAGTGTAAGAAAGGAATCAAACTTTACCACAAGTTGACTATTGCTAGGCAACAGAGCGTAAGTTTTGGGGCACACTAAAAAGTTACACCAGAAATAAATCTGCCAGGCTCACAGTGGAGAAGATATGCAGGGGATGCAGATTTTTTCTCTCCGCCTTCCTGTAAACCTTCCCGACAGTGAGCGAGATAGCGGCATTGAGCATAAATGTCGTACTAAATGGCAATAAAAAAGTCGCCTTTGCCCAGGATCTCGAAGGTTAATCGAAACAATCACAAACAAACGGGCAGGTTGGAGGGCTGACGGAGAACAGTGATAGCTGGCTCTCACGGAAACACAAACTAGAACAATCGGGTTGGAAGGAGGGGTTGTGGGCAGTTGAAGAGAAGGGGGGTGGTCTTACAAAAAGTCTGGCTATATGAGCATTCAAGAGAATCCAATACAGTCTATATAATGTGGAGGAGGTGGAGAGGCGGGAATGTACAGACTATGTCTTACATACATCAGGAACATTGAGAGAAACATATAAATCTTGCAACAACAGTGATAGAAACGTGAAGCAGAGTTGAAGTATACTAGTAAAATATCTTATGTTTATACCTGAGTTTCTATTCAAGAGGCCACATCGTTTTTATCAACTAACATTTCATCAATTATTTACATAAATTCATCTTTGTCTGTTTGCGAAATCTAAAGAGATAAAAAAAAAATAAACTGAAATTAGCGTCCCTTATCCGCTATAATTATGCACGACATCGGGCTGGACACTGAAGCTTGCCCCACTCCTCACCCCTCCCCC
>JAWQUT010000087.1:1953195-1974228 GCA_033807755.1 Ellobium chinense | reverse complement strand
TTTATTTTCCACGTTCCTTCCTTCATGCACTTACTTTGTACTCTCTATCTCTTTCTCATCCCTCTCAAGCAATATTCCCTTATGAACTGACTGGCCTCTCACAGAAACCACCATGACAAATTGATGGCTATTGACACGGCAAAAGTATGAAAATCTCCGACTCCGTTATTCGCACGTCAGACTGGGAGACAATAGGGATACAAAATAAAAAAAAGGTTATCTCTGTAGACTCTGCTTACACAAGCCGTCCGGACGGGACAGAATGTTTATAAGTTGAGAAAATAACTCTGGTCTACCTATCGGTCAACGCCTGTCTGCTGGAACTAACGGTCTGGGCGGTCCTGTATCCTTAAATGAAACTGGAAATGTCGAATGTTCTTGAACAAGAAGAAAATAATATCCTGCCTACATGAATGACCACTGTATTTACAGTAGCTCCAACAGACTGTATGGACTTGTTCAGAAAATAATATGTTCATAGAACTGACTCATCTACAGTAGATGACACGCTGAATATAGAATGAATATCCATGGCTTTGCCCAGAATATCAATTTCTTTTCAGTTAGATTCGATACCAACCAGGAGATGGAAGAAGCTGAAAAAGGATTCCAAGATCGGAGATTGGCCAGAAACAATACCGAAAACATCCACGGGTTATTTTGCCACTGGCCTTTTCTCTCAGCGCTCTTTTGTTGGCATTTTCTGAAACGATCAGCGCGATTGTGTTTCTCTGGCAGACATCTGATCTCTCCAAGCTTTTACTTTGGCTCGTCTTTGCCGTCGGGAAGTTTTGACCAGTGATGAGATGTTAAAAGCCACCTGCCGGCCGCAGCAACCACACCGCGGCCGTTATGAATGGTTGTATGTGTGTGGTGTCCAGTTTGTGGTGTTCAGTGTGTGATGTCCAGTAAATTAACTGACATTGTAATAGTAGTGAACTTTGTTGAGCGATCTGGCCTTCCAGGCTGATAGTAATATAAGTGACGTGAGCGGACATTACTCTACCTGTAAAGTTCAGTGTCATGCTTTTAATATGGAGGTTATTGTACCGTCCATATAAAAAAACCGAGACATTGTGTTTGCTTCTTGTCGCCAGGCTGATGATAAAGCTCTGGTAAGAGATCATGAGTAGTTGTCATAACACTAGGAAGGCATATTTCTACACCTTCACTTCGTGTGAGAAGTCGGAGCAAGGTACTCACGCACAAACAAATAAATGGACCAATACAAAGCATCGTGATATAAGAATCATCCATGCATTATCTCCCCTAGATGTACAATGTCGCATCCTCACAGAGGGACTGTTTTTCATCTGTTCTTTTTGTCGACACAGCCGAACTCACCTCTTGCTAACTGACACCGAACATACTCACACAGAATAACGAAGCACTGATTGAAATGCACTCAAAGACAATCCACTTATCCAATTGTTACTCTGCTTTTATACGGAAGACGCTAATATCCAGACATCCACGACTGCTCATTAAAAATTGAATGGCGTAGATAATTAGCCATGTTCCTCTCGTGTGCCCTGACGAGTTCGATGCGGCTTTAAGGGTTGAATGGGAGGACAATCCGCGAGACAGGCAGAGTAAGAGCCCTTGTCAGAGCACGGAATAACCGGGACTTATAACTCTGGCGGAACAATGCCGTCATTAGCACTGATGAAACCCCAGCTCCCGCTCATCTACGTCAACTCAATAAAAGACTAAGAAGGAGAAGGGGAGGAGAATGGGGACATAAAATTGTTCCCTGTATTCCTGGAGAATAATGAATTTCCAACAAATTATGGAAATGGATGTAATAGAGGCAAGAAGAATGCCTTCAAATCTCAAATGATTGTCCGCTCCTCCAGGCAAATATCGGATTTTTTGCACCAGATAATGGAGATCGAACATTGATGGTCCCTAGGCAGATACAGTTGTTAGTTCGTCTGCTATTGTTGCAGATAGGCATGCACTGAGGATGCGTTCGTCTGCAAGCTTTTCATGACTCCTGCTCCTGAGAATTGTCGTCTGCTAATCATTCAGTTTGAGTTTTCTACGCTATCCTCGTCCATAATGTCTTTTGTCTCGCTCACATTGTCTCTTTTACCATCAAATTATCTCCCTTGCTCCATTCTCCACAAAATGCCTTTCTCTGTAGTTCTCCAAATGTTTTCTTTCAATCCGCTCGGCTTCCGGCCCCGGGAAATGGCAAACGCACGTTTCAAACAATTGGAATTTAATGGAGTCTCCTCACAAAAGGGAAAACTCTTAGAGATTGTGCTGGGGAGAAAAATGGCGGAATTTCTCTAGGGTTCTACTGGCCACATAAGATCCACGGTCTGGCATTACTGAGAGGCTTTTAAACAATAACTAAGGGAGACCACTCACAGGAGCCTCCAAACAACAAAGGGAAACAAATCACTGGGATGAGCAAATTAATGAGTTTTTAGGTTTGTTGTTGCGCGATTTATTCAAGAGTGCTCGTTCTTGTCCTGACGGCAAAAGTTTATGGCAGGAAATGAAGAAAACACGGGCGGAATTCCGGGGAAGAAAAGCGAGGCTGTTGAAAGAGAAGACAAGGGAAGGAAACATGAATAACGCTGAACAAAAGTCACTCCATAAGACAATTATGCGTAATAAATTCTCTCACATAACAAACAGCATTTCCGCAGCTAGACTCTCCATATGGCTACGCTGTCCGCGCACGCAGTGGAGTATGACCACTACAAGTTTATTATTAAACGTCAAGCGAGTCAGTGTGCTTGAGTGTCATTCGCAGTAATAAACTAACCAAATATTTATTCAAATATTATACCAGGCAAGACGAGCAAAGATGAATATTAAAACAGAACAGACGCTAGTTCGCGCGACGCCAGTTGTAAAAACATCTACTCCGCAATTTCATCTCGGCAGCTCATGTCTCACTGCAACAGAATAAGTGGCGTCACTGAAGATTTGAGTCCATATCACTGTATTACCGCTTCCCTTCCCCCATCTCTGCAGTGCCAAGACTTTCAAGATGAGCCTTTCTGTTAGCGTCTTCGCTTACTCGCTCCCACGCCACTCACTACCAAAAACCCTCGATAAGGATTTTCCATGCTTAAATCAAGCTTACCATCTCTCTCTCTCTCTCTCTCTCTCTCTCTCTCTCTCTCTCTCTCTCACACACACACACACACACACACACACACACACACACACAAAATCCCCCCCTCTCCCAAAACACGATCACAAACTCTATAGTGAGCATATCTACCCACATCTTCCTGCATCAGGTTTGACTGTCTACCTATCCTTGGTCGAGGGAGTGAAAGTTGGGAGAGGGGAGATGGAGGGCGTAGACGGTCTTCAGTCTCCCCCTACATCCGTCCCAACCCGCTTGGCGAAATTGCAGGGATGCAAAGAAGACATTAACAACCCCCATAGCCAACCACTTGATCAGGGAAAAACTCTATGGATCATCTTCCCTCCCTCCCTCCCTCCCTCCCTCACCTTCTCCTGCACAGCAGATGCCCAGGAATGGATTCCGTGAGGCCGTTAAATCCGTGCTGTAGAGCGACATTTACTGGAATGGACTACGGCAGGTCCAACATACGCCCTGTCCTCCTCCCTTTGTCTCTAGATGAGTCTGAGGATGCCAAATCAGCTGCAGCTAGCGAAGACATTAGCCTGCCACTACAGAATGCCCCGGTGCCATCAAGAGAACACAATCCAGATAGGCAGCACAGTTTATGCAAGGGAGACGACTTTGTTTTGAAGTTAATGACCCTTTTCTCTGAGTTTCACGAATTCCTTGTGTTTGGTCTGAACCAGGGGGAGATAAATCGTTCTCCTGATGGAGTCCTACAGTGTAGAGGCAACAGGCGTTTGTTTCCCACTAAATATCCAGGGCCAGGACTGCATTAGCGAGACGCTGGTGTCTTTTAGATTTATGCCTTGTATATCCGTAAATATAAACTGAATATATTGCCAAATATTGCTAAATATATCCCGGTGGATTACGCCGCTGTGAATAACAGTCTCTTAAAAGAACGTGAATGTTCATTATAATTAACCTGTTAATGTTCATTAAAGCCCAAGTCATGCATTGCGGGGGAAGGGAAAGAGACATAAAATAAACACAGACAAACGAACACTCTCGCAGACAAAGACATGGGAAATGCTCTAACTCCATTTTACGGGAATGTTTTAATGGAGCAATTTTACAGCTGTACTATCCTGATGCGATTGTCTTTCTTGTTTTCGTTTCTTTTCCATTTCACTTTTCGAATAACTGAGCAGAAAACCGTAATAAACCGTAACACAAGAGAAAGAGATTACACTAGCATCCGTATGGTCCAGAGGGTCTTCATACTTCTACATGGATGAGCCCCGCATACTCTGCAGTGGCAAGAATGGGTAGGTAAATGGCAAGAATGGGTAGGTAAGGAAGAGAAGCGAAATTCTAGATCATTATCAAGATCATGGCTGAAACATTTCTGTCCACATTATACTGGTCGTCCCATTCTTTTCTCCCAGCCATTCTTCATTCCTTCTCACTTCCTTTCTTCCGCCTTCCAGTCTTCATATCTTTCTTTTCTTCCCCACCTTTGGCTCTTTATGTCTTTCTTTTCACTTCCCTGTTGTTTTCCTTCCTTCTCGTTCACTTTTTTTTTTTTGTTTTCTTTCTTCTGGCTGGTAATATCTGATGAGTAATAGGTCATTCATTTCGTTGTTTGTATCAAGGAAACCAGAGCCTACATCCTGATATGCAATCTCAATACTTGTAAAAAGCAAAAAGAAAATAAGGCGAGAAAATCAAACCCAAAATCAGGCTGGGTGGCGGGTCGGAAAGTACAAAGGTTTGCATGGTCTTTAGGTGAATTCATGAATTCAATCTCCTATTTCCTACTTCTAATTGCATGAGGAAGAGCCGCTTCCTGGATCTCAGCCTGCAAAACAGGAAGACTTGAACTGCAGTCATAATATTATCTTGCCCCCAACTGGCATCCTATGTTCACCCCTACAGGGTGGAAGGTGTTTCCTCCTCAATGTCAGCAGGCTGGCCAAGACATAGAGCATTTGTCTCTTGGTATGAAAGATCTTAGGTTCGAATCCTGCCACCGGCTGAATTGTCCTTGAAAATTGTTCTCGGTGTTCACAGACTGCCCATTTTGAGCTGCCTGACCAGGCTTCAAGCCTCGGCTCAAGTATTTATAGCCATAACGGTGCTGAAAGAGGACATCAAAACCTAACCCAAACTGACAAGCCCACCAAAGAAATAAAGATTTGAAAACCGTTTCCTTTTCCAGTTAACCGTTTCAATCCCATTAACGGCGCTTCCCAGCAGAGTCTTGCCATGACGGCAAATAGCGAGAGAGAGATAGAGAGAGAGAGAGAGATAGATAGAGAGAGAGAGAGCAGTGAGAGCAGGAGGGTAATTTCTTCATTCTTTCTCCTTAAGGGGTTAATGTGCTCAAGATGACGTACAAATCCGGGGCCCCCGAACCTCGTTTTGCAAACACAACAGCCATAATGGCCTCCCTGCACGTGGCCGCGTTTCCTGCATTGTGTCTTTTATTGTTTCGCTATGTCTTTGATGATGTTGTGTCTTTTCCCTGTCGCTTTTGATCTCCCCCTGCCTGTTACGAGCCGCTAGAGAATCTGCTGCTCTCATTAGTCGGTATGGCCAGACTGGGCCAAGTCTTAGGAGATATATATACAGCGATTTCTGACATTCGATATTTTCCCAGAACATCGTCGATGCATTAATATATCAAGGAAATGATAGAGGAAGTTATCAAATAATGGATCAATCTATGTACTATATTTTAACACTAACATTGCATTTATGGCAAAAGAAAACAATCTCGTCTTTAAACTCACAGAGATCGATATCATGCACACCCTGAAAAAACATGTTCTGTTTGCAAAAGCGATACTTGTCAATAAATGTAGTCAGCTGTCAGCTGTCCTTCCTTCCCAGGCAATCACAGAGCTTATTCTCCTACCTATTCCTTCCCAGACAATCTCAGAGCTTATTCTCCTACCTATTCCTTCCCAGACAATCTCAGAGCTTGTTCTCCTACTTATTCCTTCCCAGACAATCACAGAGCTTGTTCTCCTACCTATTCCTTCCCAGACAATCTCAGAGCTTATTCTCCTACCTATTCCTTCCCAGACAATCTCAGAGTTTATTCTCCTACCTATTCCTTCCCAGACAATCTCAGAGCTTATTCTCCTACCTATTCCTTCCCAGACAATCACAGAGCTCATTCTCCAATCAAGAAGATCGTGTAGAGATTACGTACTACAGCTGTCGTAGAATGATGAAAAGCTCCATAGAAATATCAAAAAATATTAAAGCACATTCAAATTACTGACAACTGTTCTTACCCTGATCAAGCAAAATGTTCCTGTTAGAATTTGAGTAATTTATATTGGATTAAACTTTTAAATTACTTTCCATCACAGGCTATAAGTGGATTCTAGAGATAAAATTATTTTAAACCTCATATTCCTTAAAATGTTGAAATCACTTTTTTTTAAAAAAATGTATGTGTACAGAATGATGATATCTATGTAAAAGTCGATGTGTCGATACCAAGACATGAATGTGTATGCCCAACTCCGGCGCCTGGTGAACTGCATTGTTTTCTGGCTTTGTGTTAATCCGTTAACGTTTTGAGCTGGGTGGGTGTATGGTGTACAGTCTTGTTTAGGACAGTTGCTCCCCTTGTGGCCGACGAAGGCAGTCGGAGAATGTGCAGTGTGTGGTGCTGGTGTGGACATGTATGTCTGTTCTGCTGCTGATTCCTGTATAATGCGAGGAACATGTGCGACAACAAGAACTCTGGGTTCAAACTCACAGATTTGTCTTTGGCTCACGGTGCTAATGTGACGGCGCGCAAACACCTGCCTGCTCTGTTTGGGGGATGTCATGCCACTGAGGGGTGAGTGAGGTAAAGAATGGGGCGATGTGGGTGGGAGGCGGCATGAAACGGGGTGAGGGAGATCAAAACTCAAAGAAACAACTAAAAGAGCGAAATATTATGGAAGTTATACAGAGGGAGGAAAAGACAGAAGAAAAGATCAAGGGAAAGAATGACAGAGCGTCAGATATAGAAGATAAAACAGGAAACTGTTATAGATTGGACTGGTAAATCTTCAAAGTTGATACATCCACTTGGCCTTTGGTTCCTGTCACTCACATTTACTGATCATACCATCTTGGTGTACTCATGTTTTGTCTTCGACAGGAAATCTAATGCTATGAAAATCAACTTTCGCCGATATTCCTTATAGATCTACGCCCCCTGTTTCTGCTGCATGTCCCACATCTATCCCACATGGGTGTCAAGATGTGTTGACAAAGGATTACAATGTTGCATGGCTGCCATTAGAACTGGAACAGTCTCCGTGTGCAGGACGAAAGGAATGTCCTGAATATTCTACACTAGGAATCCATGACAATACCGGACAGTAATAAGCCATCCCGGCCTATAACGGTTGGAGTTATCGCGTCCGTGTGACGGGGAAAAGGGACGGTATCAGATCCTTGCAGGCACAAAGTCTCCACACAGCGCCAGTTCAGGAAAGTCCAAGACAGTCAACCCGAAATGAACTGAACTAAACTGGGGTCGGTATGCAGTGTTGACTCTAATGACTATTTTCTCACAATAATTAAACAGAACTTGTGCACTCTGACACATTCTTTGAGTACAATGACAGACTCCAGAAGTCTTACAGTGTAGTGCACCTGTTTACAGTTCACATCATTCTACTCATTTCACCCAACTTTAGCACTGAGACACGGCTCGACACGGTACGACACGGCACCTTCCGGCGCTGGAAATGCAAGAGAGAGACATCGAGAAACAATCCAAGGCAAACATAACAGAGAACTGACATATGGGCAGACAGACTGACATATAAACAGACTGACTAAATGTGGAGTAGCTAAACCAGGAGAGGAATGCAGGAAAGAGAGAGAGAGAGGAAGTTGAGTGGATAATTGATGCCAGCTGGGCCTACAAACACATTCTTACACAATGCCATATTTTTCAGCCATGGCAGGCTTAAACACAAGCGACGTAAGTAAAATGGGCACAACTTAATGAGCTGTTCTTGTTTTCTGGTTCCTTTGCCCAAGTCATGAATAAAAGCCCAGGCCGACACTTCCCCATGGCCTTCTAATTGGAGGTGACAAAACGAGACGTGCATTATGTCCCTTGAAGATGGTAATAAAGACCGATGATCGAGCCCCATCCGCGCGGGTTGTTGTCTCTCTTTATGACAAGGCCGATAACCCGAGCATGACGACAAATTTGATGTCAAATGACACATGGAATTTGGGCATAAAAGTGTCTTTCAATGTCGGTTAACGGAAAGAAACGACGGAGTTTTCTGTTTTCCTGGCTTGGCTTATGCTCGTAGGACCGTGTAACACAATGAGTGGAAGGAGGCAGCGATAGATGGAAAATGACTGTTACAACTTTCACCGGCTGCCTCCGATCATTTTCAAGAGCGAGACACAGAGAAGCGTCATTAGAGAAGGCTTTTGCCAGGTCTCAAGTTGCTTGTAGACACTGGAGGTCGCTGACAACGATAATGAGAGCAAGGACAAGACAGGTGAAGGTGCCGGTTTGGAGGAGGGGGGAAGGGGGGGGGGAATCACTCATGACGCTGTAGTGTCCGTGACGTCACAAACGCTCAAGACGTTAAAGATATCCCTGGGGCTGCCATGTCCTTGTAATTTACATGAAATCATACGAAATTAGAACGTTTATAAGCATTTCATGACGTTCAGTTGTCGGTGACGTGACATAGCCTACTTCTGTTAGTTCTACTATACAGACAGACTTTACCGCAGTGCACAGACCTGGGTCCGGCGCGCCTGCAACCACAAAAGTACGCCATTAAGCATTCTCGTCTTGCCTTGTGTCATAAATATGGCGGAGAAGAACAAAAGAGGGATGGGAAGATGAAAAGCACCAGATGCTCATTAACAATGTGATTCCGGGTGTAAACAGCCTCGCTAGATGGCGGCATGTAAAATACTACAGAACAAATGAAGAACGCACGCCCTGTAGAATGGTTTAGCGGTGCTTTTCTGATTCTTCCAGGCTCGCTCACAGTTCGAGTCACAGGACGAAGTTTAACTGCTCACGCACGGAATAAAATAAACTGCAGAGGCGGCGCCGGATGGTGTGGGTGTGAATGATTTTATGCCACGGAAGAACATATCTGAGAACAGTAAGGCTAGGATGTGAGTAAGGGGTGGGAATAAAGGGTGAGTGAGAGGATGGGATATGATGGAAACTTTCTTTGTTTTTCTTTGACTAGGATGGGCTTAGTTTGGATGTTCTTTCACAAACTCATTTACAATGACTTTTTTTTTCTGCGTTTTTCCTCCTTCCATATCATCATAACAATTCAGATTTAAAATTCGATTTCATTTGGAATGAATGAACCAAAAAATCTCAGTACATGGCAACCTGTTTATTAACATGGACACGATAAACGCTGGAATAGACGTGGTCAGTTCTGTATATAAGCTCATTCTCAACAATATAAATTCCTGCCAATTTATTCCATTAGATTTACATATAACACAAAGGTTTCTTATCGTCTGATGAGTAATGGGACAAATTTGCCACAATCCAGCGTTGTCGGCTCTCACAAGTTGGCCATGAATTACATCATACAAATTCACTCATTGCATTTCATAACTGGGACCAAGTGGCACACAAAAAACAAAAACAAAAACAAAACAAAACAAAAAATTAAAGACCCAACCAATATTACCTACATTATCCACACCATCAGAATGGGAGGGGGTGTGGTGGGTATAGAAGCTCAAACAACCAACTGCTTCTTGAGGACTTGAGTCATCGTATTGGGTAAATCTTATCTCATGTACATGGTCTTCATAATTTTATTTTGGTTTGGTTAGAAAATAAATGGTATATCCATTATGTAAATAACACAGTAAGACAAGTCCACACGAATAAACCGAACTTTTCTTTCTTTTTTTTTTTTCCTACTTGTCAGAATAGGCTTAATGTCTGGAATAAAATTACAGCTTAACTCGAGTTTGTGATAAATCGGAGTTAGGCTATTTTGTTTCACGGTAATAATAATTTCTCCGGTGTTGGCGGTTTACATAGATGGCATTAGGAAAATGTCCTGGAATGTAACACCACTCACAACACAGGCCAAGCAAATCGTGGTGGAGGAGGAAACTAAGACTGGAACAAAACAAATGTGTGGAAATGAGACAGCCATAAACAAAACATCTAAGTTCACATTACTCATCTCAACACCAGCTCACGTACAAGAACTCTTTGCACGTGTGAGTGAGCATCTGCACAAAGGAAACCACACCCCTGACCCTCAAT
Source organism: Ellobium chinense (assembly GCA_033807755.1). Lineage (NCBI taxonomy): Eukaryota > Metazoa > Mollusca > Gastropoda > Ellobiida > Ellobiidae > Ellobium > Ellobium chinense. The sequence continues at coordinate 1,963,861 of JAWQUT010000087.1, read as the reverse complement.
CAACAATAATTCTCAAACCAAAAATAAAAACAGTTCAAAAATTCATGATGTGGTGACGCAAATATATTGCACTGCACCCGAGCTTGACAGTTGAGGAATTCAGGTCACCGTCAATCCCAGGTCGTTAATCATTCTAATACATTCTTACGCACAAATAATTCATCCATTGTCTTTACGTTTACAATCGTGCGCATAGATCTTGCAGGGGAAGTAACCAATCACTGGCTTAAATGAAAGAGAGGTAATCACGGTGAAAGAAGAAGAAATGTCTGTACATGTGCCAAACTCTGACACGCAGAACAAAACCAAAATGTTCCTACGGGAAATCAAAACTCTCATTCTGCACGGACAACGGAGATTTTGTCTCTCAAAACTTGACTCATCATGATGTTAAATTTAGACTTGTGTCTGATTCACGTAAAATCTATGACCGACCCGACCAGTTAAAAGAATTACAGTGTTGACATTTTCTTTTATAATTATTTAGATTTATTTCATCATCGTCATAAACAGAACGTCCCCTACACTCTACATTGACAGAGATTTTGACAGTCATTTTCTGTTTCAAAAAGAGGTAAACAAAGAAGAGCGATCTTACAGCAATCAAGTGCTTACCTTGACAGGTCTGTAGTAAGTCTAAATACACCATAAAGCCGCCGACTTCTTGCACTAGACTGTGTGCACCAAAAGTCTCACTCGAACAGGCTAATGCACTCAGAAGAAAGTCACTTGGACTAAATTTAGTAGAGGACACTGTCTCCATGCGGGCTACTGGACCACCGATATAACAAGGAAGGAGAGCTGCACACAGTGCAGGACAGTCATGCTGTCTTAGAGTTATGTCCCCCAACGTCACAGCTCAAGCCTTGGAATTTCACATGCAAAACAAAAAACAATAACCTTCACACTTTACGACAGTCCCTATTCTAGTCCTTGACTGACAGACTGACCACTGGCAAACACAGGGACTATTCTAGCAACTCTAACGTGGATTGGACATAATATTTTCTACTGGACAATCATTTGACCTCCTTGCTTATATGCCAGATTAGAATNCGCGGCGGAATCTGGTCACTTCTGGAAATAGAGGAGGGAAGGGCGGGAGATGGGGAGAGGGCGTTGTGGGAGTGGAGGAAAGGGGGGGGGCAGAGAGAAGAAATAATGCTGTGGGATTTTCTCAAGCGAGGTTAAAGGTATAAACTTTTCTTTCTTTTTTTTTTTTTCACGTTTTGTGGTGTTTTTTTTCTTACTGGGTGGAGGGGGAAGGGAGGGGAGAGGGAAAAACCGCGACTTCGATGTAGGTTACAAGAGGAGGGACTCTATCAATTATCAGAGCACGAGGAGGAGGGGAGGGAAAGGGGTGAGATGGGAGTGGTGGTGGTAGTAGTGGATGTCATCATATGGTTATTAACAGTAAGAGTATAGAGAAGAGGATTACGAAAGAGCCCGAGAGGGTAGAGCGGGTCGAGCACTTGGCCACATCTTGAACTAGAGACTGAAACTACTTCAGACATAATGAAGAAATCTGAGCCGGTTCGGTAATTAACGGTAATTAAAACTGACCCATAGCAATTGGGCAAACTGTTAATTACTTCTATTCACACCCTCGGCTCAGGGAAAGAAGGAAGTTTTTGGAGCAAAGAGACACCAGGACCACTTGATGCGGTCGATCAGTGTTTGCGCTGTGCTGTGCTGTGCTGTGCTGCGCTAGCAGTTCAAGTGGGGTTGGAGCCCGGCGGTCAGAGAGTGGTGTGAATGAGCTGAACAGCCCAAACCGTGACAGAGTTATTGTGAACCGTTATGACGTAGTACAGAGTATACAACTGGCGAGCCAAGAGATTGGGACAAGACATGTTTCCTCTTTCGTTCTAACCAAGGTCTTGCTGAATGCGAGGGTAACTTTTAAAGGAGAAAAGAGAAAGGGANNGGAGAGGGGGGGTGTTACAAGATGTAGTTAAGTATTAGATCTACATCTCTTGAATGGGTTAAAGAAAAAAACAAAACAGGAATTTTAACGACACCCGTTTCAAGCGGGGTCTCGTTATATCCAAGACTGTTGTGTATAAGATTCACTGTGTTGGTAGTTGGGACGGTGAGCAAGGTCTGGCACCTCACACAGGAAGGAATGTTACAGTTTCACTCAGACGGTCACCACAGGCTCGTTCCGTGGACAATGGTCTGCCAATTCCATTAAAACTAATGATGAAATGTTATTATCTCTCTCTCCGTTTTTATCAGCCTTGCCCATGCATCTGTGTTTTAATAGTAAAGAACCTAAATACACTGGCATTTGAGAAGTCTTGTGGAACGATCCCGCAGTAATTTACTATTGCGGTCATGCATATTATCAGGGCCCGACCTAAATCAAGGCTCGGCACTCTTACAAAAGACTTGGGTTGAGATCACAAGAGTTATTGTACTTATGTTGCACTTGAGGGCACAGTGCAGTTGTTGCCCCTGTTTCGGTTCTTTGCCTTACTGTTTCAGTGCAGTGAAGAGCAGATGAAAGGGAGTGAACTCTCTTCATCTGTAGTGGCCCGCTCAAGAGATGTGAGGGGAAAACAATGGGAGAGCGAGTGGCTGCGAGAAGAGCTTGAAGGAACCGTCCGACCGTCACCGTGTGGGAACCAGGCGGGCCAGATGGTGCTGACTGGGATACGCTGAGGAGTCTACATGACAGTCCACACGGGCGACAACTCTCAACGACACTGACCTCTCGGGGTCAATAGGGGAGGCCACTCGCCTTTCAAAGAGGTCCAAGAGGAGCAACAAGTGTTGAGAAACAACTCGACTCACCATGTAATGATCAATCAACGTGCAGCAGTGCACGAGCGAGCAGAGAGAACCATCTGAGATGTGACGGCTTTGATTAACGATATTCTTCAGACCCTGGCAGCTTCTGGCTTGGCTGGTGTTGACACTTGTCTTTGCAGACACCAGGAGTGTTCGCCTCGTTTCAACACATTGTTTCGTCATCCTTCTTACTTTGTACCTTGTTTTCAAGTCAATACTCAATTAGTTCAACTGTGTAGTTCTTGAGCGTAATTACCAGTGTTAGTTATGGCAAACAACGGCAATAGCTTGACTTAATATTGGAGTGATATTGCATCAGCTTGATAGATTGTTCCATTTATATATCATTATTTCTTCTTCTTCTTCTTCTTTTTCTTCACTTGTCCTTTATTCTTTTTCTCTTCCTGCTTTTCTTTCTTTCTCTCTATGCTCTTCTTCTTCTTCTTCTTTCCATATCAGTCGACTTTTTCATCAAGATTTGTCAGGTCAAATTCTGTCTCATTGCTATTTCATAAACCGTCATTTTTCCAAAACTTAAGTTTATAACTAGGCCATAGGCTGTCTTCAAATATTTCACTGATACTAAGACTTGTTAACATGTATGAATTAGCCTGGAATTTGTGTGCGTGTGCGTGTGCGTGTGTGTGTGTGTGTGTGTGTGTGTGTGTGTGTGTGTGTGTGTGTGTGTGTGTTTCTGATTATGTCCACAAACGCCCATGTTAAGGGGAAAAAACGCCCCTGGTGTGATCGGTGTGCTTATCACTAAACTTGTCTTGTTGATGTTTCAAGGTGCGTTCATTACACAGTGCATGTATAAATATATACCGCCCTAGTCCACATTTATTTCAACAAATATTCATCTTCCTTTTCATGTTCTTCGACAGCTCATCTTCCCCTTCTTGTCATCTTGTTCTGACTGCTCCTCTCGTGAACTCTCGTCCCCCGCCAGAACCTCCCGTAGTAATCAGGAGCCAGGTTGATCTGATGAGGAAATCCGAACGAACCACTTGGAGACAAAGACTCCGCAAAGCTTTTCTACCACAGAAAAAAAAAAGGGGGGATGAAAATCTGTAACCATCTGCAATTTTCCGCCCTCGAAAAGTCGAGTGTGGGTACTTCTATTATTCACTCTCGGCTTCTAATATAACAAAACACGTAAGAACTACAAACGGGCACCTTTTGTACGGAGGGCTGTTGGCATCTTTATTTACTTTGGTCTCTCGGCCCTGGAGCCCGGCCCTCGTGGAGTCTGGTAGAGCACAGAGTGCACCTCGTGATGCTCGCTCTCTGTTTGTAAAAGCAAGATGCTTAAATTGCACCCACTGACCTGAGACCTAAAAAAGCGTTGCTAATATGCAGTGGGTGATTGATGTGGAGTGGTGGTGGCCACGAGGGGGAGAGGGGGTGAGGGTCTGGTTCGGATATTGTTGAAGTTTATGAGGACGATGGCAAGGGGCATGGGGCACAGGACTGAATGATAGCGAAAGAGATAGAGAGAAAGAAAGAGACAGAGAGAGAGAGAGAATCTGACCGATGGCTGATGACTGACACAAGAGCAGACAGTCCGACAGACCGATAAACAGAGTATCTGTGGTTTTAATGCTAGAGCTCAGCGACTGTAAAATGGTAGCGGCACTGGAATCTCCTGAGGCTGTTCAACTTAATGGCCTGCTGGAATATTAGTGTAAACATCGCGTGAGTACAATCGCCTGGATACAAACCTTATAAACTTTATGAACATCACCATTATTATGTACTATTACTATCATTTCATTATTATTATTAGTTTTTGTTATCGACTTCACCAAAGAAACCGATACAATAATATTCACTATAAGCCACAGAGCCTTTCTTGACGAGAACGATATGACGCTGGTTCCATCACAATCATCATCATCACCACCACCACGTTCACAAGGGTCAACAACGGCAACAACAACAACAACAACATCAACAACAACAACAACGACTCCCGCCTCCCTCAGCCCAAACCTAACAACAGTCCGCACCATCACGACAGTGACCAATGCCGGAAGAATGTGTTTAGGGCGCGCCGGACACTGGATGGGTCAACTCCGTTGGTCAACTCTTCAAACATTCACCTTTCCTAAGGCTTCTTCCGGTCATTTCTCCCTGCAATGTATTGTGGGGTGTAATACACCAACCAAGGTCATTCGTGCGTCATATTAAAATAGTTTTGGTGTGCAGTCGCATCGCGCGCACCGTCACAGCATCACCTGTCTTCACACTGGACACGCAAGGGAGACAACCTAAGCCGTGAAATTTGCATACAAAAAAGGAGAGAGGTAATGTTCCGCCTGTTTCTCTCCCCCTCCCCTGGCGATCTCTATTCCAAGGGTGCTTGACCGCTTACCTCCCATTATGCACTGTCCGATGTCTTTATTATAGAGAGTACAAGACCTGCACTGTCCGCCATTGGTTTGTACTTGAATAACTCTTGACGGCTTAAATCCTCTGGCTATTTTTGGCACATCATTCGGGTTTATTTCAGTAAATTTGCCTTGTCGGTTAATATTCGCTAAATTTAACGGTTTTCACAATTAAAAGCGGGTGTGACATATTTAAAGCTGGGATTTCATCTTTTTATTTTGTTCTGCGAGGAAGATGGGGAGAGTTGGAGATGCAGATAGTACAATAATGTCATCCTTCATACAATTCAGCAGTTTCCAGCATAATAAAAGAAGAGGAAATCAAGTTTGATGACACTGTGAGAATTCATTCACACAAGAATATTATGAGGCACGAGCTAGGACATATGGGAAAGACGAAACTTGGGGAAATGGAGCTTTGGCTGAAATTGTTCATATTTTGTTCATCTGTTATTGATGTTCAGAATACACTCAACACCCATAAATCATATGTGAGGTAACGTATTCGCAGTGTTGCAATATCATAAGTGAGCGTGTGTTGTTAGTTTGTTTGTTTGTTTTCTTTCTTTCTTTTTTGAGAGGACCATATTTTCGCGAAAAGTCGGAAATGACTTTTCGCGAAAATATAATGTTTGCCAGCCTCGCATGAGGGTTGTCCCGTATTTTTATGGGCGCAGATGGGGGATGAAATTTGTCACAAACTGGCAAACCTACTCACACTGACAGAGAATATACTTGGGTCGATGGTATCCAAATAATAAGGAATAGTAGGTAGAAATATCTAAATTAAGATTCGTTTACAAGTTATAACTAGTAAAAAGCCCTTTTGACAAAAATTTAAGGAACATTGTTTATGGGTATTTGTTATTACGAGTTAACTTCAACTTTTGAAATTCGTGAAAATTACCCTGCTAAACAAACAAAAAATGTCTGCATTATTCATAATACCGATCTATGTTATGACTACCTAGGGACTTGCAATAATATGTATCAGTAGAGCCATAGTCACTATTATTATTTGCAAAACGTTTATCCGCACTGGATGTACATAAGTAAAGCAAGAAAACTATTTAACAAATTTAATACACAAATTTTCGGACTGACGTCCTTCTTCAGGTGTAGAAAATAAATAAACTAAGAATGAACTTAGAGCCATAGTCACATAGTTTCTGTAACAAGCGTGTGGAAGTGAATGAAATAGGTTTGTCATCATTACTTTGACCAGTGAGAGTCAATCAGGTTACACAGACTAAGTTACTGGCACAATTTCACAACCGAAAATCTCGAGTTGATAAGAAACTCTCCACTCAGTGAGGAAAAGAAAAAAAAGAGAAGAAAATTGACAGTAACTCGCATGGGATTGTCGGTTAATGCGGTCACTCACACTAGTGACCAATGCTATCGTCATCAACAACCTCACCCACACCACTAGAACCACCACCACCATCACCACCATCACCAACACCATCTTGAACGCCAATACGAGCACAGGAGAGTCATTAAAACCCCTGGGCTTGTCTGACCAGTCCAGGGTCCAGCACAGCACTGCACCTCGACAATGCAGCGGTCACTGAGCTAGTGGATTTGATCTGGTGCACAATAATATGATGGCCTGTGTGAGGTTCAGTGCAGTCTGCTATGGTCTTAAGACAGTGGGCTGAAAATACAACAAAACTATTTCCTACTGGATATTTTCAGCTGAGATGATATACAGTACAATTCCACCAGTAAATTCCTACCGAAAGCTTTACATTCTGCACATATACTTATCATAAAATACTAATTCTAATAGTTTTTTTTTCCTCGAAAGTCTTGTTTGCTGTCAAAATTAACATATTGACAATTTCAAAGGCTTTCCTCATCGCTTAGTGTTTTCCCAATGTTAACTTCGTATACAGAGAAAAGTGGCCTGACTAAAACTGGGCAAATTCAGCAATAAAAATAATGCAGGTGTTCAAGAAATGCAGATTCAAACTTCACAACAATATTTTGACTGCATGAATATTATTTTCTTTTTAAACTATCAACAGCAATAATAACGACGACAATATCAGCATGAAATTGATCTCATTGAATATCATAAGAAACAAAATATTAAAGTGAAGTTTTTTTTACACACACCTGTAAACATATTGTGTGTACTCAATGGTGGTAAAACTTGGTCTGTCCCATTCCACCCCTATTAACCAACATGTCAGCGGTGTTATGTGTGAAGTCTCCTTAAGCCCATTTGTATCAAGTGTGAAGTTCCCATAGCGACGGCAAAGGGCCATAACTCGCTTCACTGTCACGTCACAGCTGTCAGCAGGGGACAGCAATATGATGAGCGGGACATTGGATTTACCACAGTCAACGGCACTTTTCACTTCTTTACAGCACGGTTATTGTTTTTATGATAGCTCGGTCTTTGTCGGAGGCGGTCGGCCGTGGCTAAACAGACAATGACTGATTGTTTAGTGTCGAGCGGGCGGCAGTCACAGGCATGCACTGTACAGTAATCATTGTGTCCAAGGTGGACTTGGGTGGGCGGTGGACGGCACATGATCTGTATACAAACACTGAAGTAATGAGTAATGAGTGATTGGACATGACTGATTCAATTATATTTACTATCGGGCGCAGTCGATTTCGACCACATGATTAGGTCGCTCTGGAACAACAGCATTTACTGTCAACAAGTTTAGACCAAGTCGGTGAAATTCTTATAAAGTTGTTTTTTTTTGTAGTCTAAACTACCTGTAATCAATGACTGGTAGCTACAGTCTGTCCGGCCTCGCTTAACTGCAATTTCATGTCAACATTGTGACTTTGTGATTCAGGGTGGTTTGTTGCAGATTTTCCTCAACTTTTTTACAGCATTATCAGCTGTTCCATATTTTTACACATTGGGCAAATTGCAGATAGGCGGTAGAAGGACTATTTGAGGATTTTCCCCCATAAGTGTGGATCCTTTGATCTACCCTTCACCCCCACTCCTTCATTCACACAAATTTTCATTATCTTCCTTTAAATCAGTGACAAGACTTTCCAAGTAGCCACGAACAGCAGTCCACGAGTATTCAAGTCACTGTACACATGTAGGTAAACTGTTAGTCCACGAGCGGCAGATGAACAGAGTGGAGAAAAAGTACGAGTGACAAGTCATCTTTGTCCCAATAGATCAAACATTCTTCAATGAGTGATTGAGTCCCGCACCTTGAGCTGTAGGGGACACGCGGAAGTCGATCAGCTGATTGATGAGATTCGATCTCCAATGACAGATGACAAGACTGAGATCGTGTCTGACGCTTTCCACTTTGTCCACACACACAACACAACTGAAGGACCAGGATTCTTCTCAGCTCGTTGGGGGAAGGGGAGGGGGTTGGAGGCAAGAAAACGGTGATTAACCAACAGCGTTCCTAAATTAGCCAAATCCATTCTCAAAGCGTGTATAGATAACGGTCATTAATTTATGATTGATTACCTTTCACCACAAAATATAGATTTACCTCATTCAAACTGTCATAAGTGAAAAACAGTAGATTTCAAAGGCGACATTGTTTCGAACCAATTTTTAGATAAACAATGTACTAAATTAAAAAACAAAAACAAAACTGTTCGGTTTTGTTTCGCGTTCAGAATGATAGATATTGGTAGACATAATAGAACTGACTGTCCCCTAGTTGGACACTTAAAGGATTAAAGAATCTAAAGTCTTAGCTCTGTCTATATTATGTGTATTCAGTGTAGGGCGATTACTCAGCTGAACCAGTCAGTAACAGACTGTCTTGAAGACGTTTTTCCAGTTTCTTGTCAGTTGTAAGGATGATAACTTCGTCACCAGCTAACGTCATCCCCGTTCTCCACCATTCTTCACGAAACAAATATACAAACACTCACACACAAAAGACGTGCGCGCACACGCACGCACGCACACACACACACACACACACACACACACACACACACACACACACACATACACACAAATATACAATCTTAGAGAGGAAGACCAAACTAAAGAACAGAAATAATGAACATGAAATGAATGAAATGACAAAGTTTGTGACATCATGCAAGTCTTAAATGTACCAAACATTAGAAAGGGAACATAGTTATCGGCAGCAGGTAACTACACCCAAACAATGAGCTCACAAAGTAGATACAAAGGTCTCAGTGCAGTCGGAGGCCGAGACGGTTCAGAAAAGAAGTAGAATGTGCTGAGGTCATAGTGAAGTAGCAATAAATGTCGGGATGACAAAGGAAATCCAACCCCTTATAGCCGAGCTGACACCAAATCCTACACTTAAACCAACACCTTGTGAGCGGTTTACAGCCTGCACGGTGTCTGTAGAGTGTAGTGTACCTGTTTGTACTACATTGTGTGTTTACTGTTGGTGATAAACATTGACTTACACCTTGAGCTGTCATGAAAACAAGATGGTTGGAGTCAGTGTGGTACAATGTAAGAGTGTTTGTCAACTGCTTCACAACAAGAGAAAAAAAACTGACAAGTTCAAAGGGTGGACGAGAAAGAAAATGAATACATAAAACATACGTGCGGGGGAAATGATGGTGGTAGTCGCGATAGCAGAAAACAATATTTAGAGGGAAATCAGTTTTGAGACATTCGTCACATCACACGATTTCATAGATCTACTTATCCAAACTAGTGTGTGACGCAAAACTCGACCAACACTACTTTATCAATGGTTTAGTTTGGTCATATCTTTCCAAGCCACTGATTGGTTGATCTCACAACGTGCCTCTAGCTGCGTCTAGCCACATGGTTTTGCGAGCTTCCTGTAATGTGTTTGCCCAAAACCATCATGAGGTGACACACTGACACAGTCTTGGTACTGAGGTACTCGCACTCAAACTATTTGTCATGTTGAGGTCACTGTGAACGCACATCTTCAACGTCATAAAAGTAATTACTAGACAGAAAGATTCATCGCCGTCTTAGGTAGTAACAATAATGAAGCAAGTTTGTCTGGTAAGATGGCCGGCTGGAAACCTGCTGTCTGCTCCACTTAACTGAGCACCGTTTAATCACAATTGCCCTGGAGCATGGAAAACTTGCCATAGATCGGACTGTTTGCTTTTAAGTATCGCATCTCTCCCGAAACTACGCTGTCAATAGCTGGCAAATGCAATTAAAAGAAGTATAGTGTAACTATAGTTAATTTCATGCTGTTTTCCCAGTAAATCNTCCCCCAGTGTTTTATGACAGTCCCAAGTCGTGCGAGCAACTCAATACTCCACAGCAGCAGACCGCCACAGACTCATCCAAATCTCGTTAAACAGGCCTACAAAGGGAGAGAACAAATGCGAGACTGGGTTAAGAGCTTGTTCTTACGACACGAGCTGGCCCAGAAAGACAAGAGAAAACGGCAGGAAATTAAAGATCCCATGTGTCCCCGTGTCACAAGTTGTGGGCCTTTCACAAGAGAAGGAGCGAGCGAGTGGTCGGACTTGGTTTTTGTTGCCATCCTCGTTTG
>JAWQUT010000087.1:1922206-1933457 GCA_033807755.1 Ellobium chinense | reverse complement strand
GGGGGGGAATCTAACCTTATTATTTATATTTAAGCGGCGGAACTGAGGGCTTAGAGGAGTGGAGCGAGGAGGGGGTTGGTAATTGTTCATTATCACCCCCTTTTCAGTTTAGGAGCGAAGACATGGAGGGGGTAGACTACTCACATGGAGGGGGGAGACTACTCACTTCAAAACTGGTCTAAACATTTTTCCGAGGCTCCATCCAGAATTAGGCACCAAATTGAAACTCCCCAGGAAATTCCTTTCTTCTACCCACTCCCAGCGGGCATCCCAGTCGCGATCTAACAGTAGACGGAGACCTAACTGGTCTTATGTACTCCTCAAAGACTTTTATCTATTCTTCCTCTAAACTACTAAACACTACTGCCGGGTCTCTGCGTATTTCCTGTCCCAAACAAACACAATCTCGAATCAATTTTCACCTTTGTTTTCAAGATAACTCAAAATTCATAATATTAAAAAAAAAACAAAAAAAAAACGCTGCTCTGCCAAAAACCGTCAAACAATCTTAATAAACCGCAACTGTGGATCACACGTGAAAAAAAAACTTTAGCAATAAATGTCTCTTATATCTACTATTAAAACCCATCCTGTTCAAGGGATTACCGTACTGATGCCTCTACATTTCAACTGACTCTGAGATTTTGTCCAGGAGTAAACTATAAACTGACTGTGATAGCATTCTAAACGAGAGCGTCTCTTCCTCTGACAACGGGTGTCCGTATCCACATAACTGAAGTGTCCAGTGATATGTTTCAGTAAACTTGAGAGGATCATATTATAATCTGGTATATAAATACAAACTTGATGTAATACATGACACTGGACAACCAACATGATGCACTCTATCATTATAAATGGCAAGCTGGCGGTCCATGGTGCACATCCTCCACATGTCATAATTACTTTGGCCCGAAGACCAGCGTCTGAGCACCCTGCCCTAGACAGTAAGAAGAGAAAGAATGACTGACCCGAGCTCTCGTGAACAAAAGCCGTGAATGGGCGAGATCCCAGCCACTAATTGTTTCCAAATGGTAGAGTAGTTAGTCCACGGGCTCATAGGATTCCACAAGCGGTCTGGGAGGGAAGGGCAGGACGGACGGACATGGAAGAATTCTTGGAGATGTTCAGTAACGACTTCAGGAATGTTAACGGACTGACCACTTGGTGCGGTCTACGGGCCCAGCTGACCTATAAAGTTTCGCTTCTATCTTAACAATCAGTAACGACTGAGAATAAAATTCAAAAGTAAAATTTAAAAAAAAACAAAACTTAATAATATTACTGACAATTTATCTCGTTGCAATTTTAGTGCCTCTTTACTGTGCCTCAATTCAAAGGAGAAAAGACAAACTGAAAACCAAAGTCTGTGGTTTGCGGTTTCCTACTGAAAATCGAAAGTACATCGTTATTTTAGTTGCAGATTGAGGTGTGGTAATAAGTTTTGAAGAAAACCAGAATATTAGTAAATGAGTATTATCATTTGATGTTAACCACATCTAACCATTACTATTACCTTACGTTTTATGTCGTAATATTGAGAAGGTAAGTCTTTTACTGACAATACAATTACCATAGACCATGATATATTATAGTAAATTCCTCTTTTAAATTATGATGAAAAGCAGTGACGCCGTTCCAGCTACTTATATGAATGTATTTGCCGTTCACGTTTATGAATGAAGTCAATAAATATACACTAGCCAGTATTTTACTATCTACTCACACAACAGTCGCCGTCTGGGATATTTGACTTATTAGCGTGGGATAATTCTAGCACCATCCCGGGATGTCTCCGAGACTATTGTGTGTAATCTTTAAATCGTTCCTTTAAAACTGGGTGGACGGGAAAAGCCGCGCAACACATCAACACAATAAACAGGAGATACGGGGGGAAAGAAATGAAATGGAGAGAGCTAAAGTCTTAGTCATGAACCATGGAATGCTAGAGAGGAGGAGGGGAAGAAAAAGTCGCTGGAAACAAAAGATAGAAGATGGAATAACAAAGTAGATAAAGTTTGTCTGTTAGCCCAGATGGTATTAAGGTTAAATATCGCGGAGATGAACAGGGGCAGAGCGGTGCGGAGTGGGCTGACGTGTGGCTTGGGACAAACCTGCGAGAGAGGACGGTGCCAAATCAAATTTAGTGGGAAAAATCCTTGACATTTGACACTAGGACCAAAACGCTCAGACCAGGGCACAGTACTGGTTTTCTTGTTTCACAGACAGACAGACAGACAGACAGACAGACAGACAGACAGACAGACAGACAGACAGACAGACAGACGGACGGACGGACGGACGGACGGATAGAAAAATAGACAGAGAGAAAGTATGCTGGCGGCTACAAATGGAGAGCCACAAAAAGATAGACTCACAGAAAGAATTACTGAAAAACAAACTGGCAAACAAATAAACAAACAGACTCACCCGTGGTTCCAGACTTGCTAGCTGGGCTTGTTTGTTGTGGGTCCTGAAATAAATATTAAAAATAAACATGACAGAAAGAAGTTGAAGTAACTAAGAGTCGTGTCCTGAACAAATAAAAAACGTACAGTTCGGATTAGTGAAAGAGAAAAACACACCAGAGGAAGGATATCACCATAGTGAGACTGTATGTCCCTGCTTTGACCAGCCCAGACCACCAGACAGACCATTAATACTAGTACCACTATAGTAAGCACCTTAGAGATCATTTCTTTCCCTTCTTACAAAATATGGACTCACAAGCAGAGTTTTTTTTTTTTAAAGAGGTATTTTTCCATGGCATAGATCTTGATGACAAGTACACTATAAGCAGACACAGTCCATTCACAATGGCACAACTTACTGTCCAGGTTTGACTGTAAAAAAACAAAGAGACCATATGACTAACAGCCGACAACAGGGCAGTAAAACCATCGATGGTAGTAACCTACTAGCACTGACAGCTAACGGTGGTAACATCAAGACATGTAACACAGACATGAACCCGAGAACTACAGTGACTAGAATCTTATTGTGACAACATCTCTAAGAACTATGATCTTATTGTGATAAGAACTAGCATGACTAGACCAGTATTGTGACAAGAACTACAGTCACAAACATACATGTATTACATGGAGTGACAAGAGATCAAACTACTGTGACAAAACACTGTAGTGACAGGAAGTGACAGTCATCATGTTATGTCAACTTGTCTTAGTTATCACTTGCCAGTCACTTCATATCTCACATGATAACAACAGATATGAAAAGTCAACGTTTGAATTAAGACCAAAACCTTTCTTTGATTTGCTCTACATGTAAACCCATGTCATTCTTGTTTCCATCTCCCCTAATTCTCTCTCACCTAACGTTACCTAAGATAACAAAACATATCGCCAAAAGAATGACAGAAAGTGAGGAGAATGAACCAATCACTTTTTTTTTCCTCTTTCTTCCATCACTCCTGATAAATGACATTTTCATTTCATCGGTTCGTTTGTTCCTGAGTTTCCTTTATCTCCTATCGGTTTTCTCGGCTGACATGTCCAGTCGTCTCTTTTCTTCCATCCCACTATTATTCCATCGCAAAGAAGGGGAGGGAAGCGAAAACAGAAAGGGGGGTAAGCCAGGCCTGGCAGCGAGGCCTCTTCATATTAGATATCTGTCAGTAGCAGAATGGCCGCCTAACAATTATGACTCCAAAATAGAAACAAGGCAGTTTTAATGAAGTGCGCGGCCCATGAGAGACGGACGTTTAATAAACACAGCGGTTGGCAGAAGAACAGAAGATGGCAGAGAAGAGACGGACGGGTTGACAGGCGCATGAGGAGACAGAGGCACTGGAAAGACAGGACGGAGGGAAGGACACATGCAGAAGTGACAAACACGAGGACAGAGGGACGAACATGTTGGGGAAGTTAGATAGGACAGTGACTCTGTCGTGGAAGCAGTAACGAAGGGCATGAACGGCCTGTTGAGAAAAACAGAAAGTAAGATGGAGAGGAAAGGAACTTCGAGACAGCAAGTTCGGGCATTATTTTTTGCTGCATAATTATTGGAAAAGTCATGACAAATTGTCATAAACTGGAATGAAGAGAGAAGGAAGGGAAAGAGAGAGAGAGAACGAGCGAGGGAGAATTTATTGTGGACTGAAAGAAAACTGATTATGTCCAATTGTCATCACGTGATCACAGTACAAAAATGGTAATGGGCTCTGAAACAAGGGAAAGAATTCCGTTCCGGAAATGACTTCAACTAGATGACCTCTTGTCCCAGAAACAGGGGAGGCTACTCCAAACTAATATTGTGTCCAATAGATCGAAGGGTCGAAGATTTTCCGATTTCATTGTGTAGAACGCACATGAATTGTAAACTAGAAATGTGAATTTTAAACTTGAAATGTAAAAGAGAATAGCAGACGCAATGGGAGGGTAAAAACAGACAGACGAGCAAAAACAATCGTCTGCTTTCTCTACCAAGACATCAGAAGAATTGAATTGAATTGAAGGACAAGCTGGCAACTGCTGGAGCAGACGAGCCAAGAAAAAATGGCGGAGGAGCAGACATCAAATTGACAAGTGACATGGAACAAAAAAAACTTGGTCAAAGAGGAAGAAAGGATGGAAGAAAGGAAAGACAGAAGCAAGCAGCGGAATGAAGACAGAAAGTGCAGGGCTTGGATTACAAGAAAGAATAGCGAAAGAAGACAACAACAACAACGCTTCTTGGCTAGGAAATAAGAGAGAGAGAAAAAAAGTAGAAAGAAATACAGAAGAGGGAGGGGGAAAAAGGGTGAATCAAACAACAAAAATTCCAGAGACCACTTGTGGAAGCGCCTGTGTCCGCTGGCTGAAGACAAAGGCCGGAGATTGGGGGCCGGTGCAGGGACACAAGGGGTGGACAAACAAAAGAGGACATGGGGAGAATGTCTAAGGGGAGGGATAGCGAGGCGATGCCGCAAATGGGGGGTAAAACTAAACACATCCAGTCTTTAGGAGCTCCGAGGATGGGATAACATTTCCATTTCTTAGACCAACGGGTAGCCCAGTCTCAGGAAGGGCAGTCCAGAAACGGCGAGAAACAGGAACAATACACACAGGCCATGGGAATAATGTAGGGATAGAGAGAAAGAGAGAGAGAGAGACAGGCAGACAGACAGAGACAGAGAATAGACACACCCAACTGTCAATCTAAAAGCAAGCGAATGCAAAAAGGATAAATGAAATTTAGGAAAGGGGCGGGGAGGAAAAGAAGAAAGGAATGCTAAAAATCAAGTAGAGAATAAGTTAGAAATGGATCAGGGGAGGGATAGAGGAATGAAAGACGGAGTTGAAGCTGGAAAATGAAAGAAAAATCTTAAGAGGCCTGAAAGGATTAAAGGAGGCGTAGAGGAAGAACAACATGGACGGGGTAGGGGGCGCTGTTTTCGTTACATTTTGACCGAAAGAGGAATCGATGCCAGTTCAATGCGCTGGAAGTCCCGAACACAAAAGCCCTTCTTGGCCAAACACCCCAAGCAGCCACTTGGCTATTGTCTGAAGGAGGCCACGCTTCTCAGACTCGCAGGGAACAACTCCAGGCCCGCTACTCAGTTTTTCTTTCTCTTCTTTTCGGGCTCTAGGGGAAGAAAAATTCCTTCAAAAAATGAGCAGTCGGTCGTCATGAAACAAATGCTGTGTCTATTAAGATTTGTTTTCAGACTTATTGATTTAATATGATTAGAATATTGCAAGACCTCACGCCTTGGAACTCATGGTAGTCCAGTGACTAACACACTTGTTGTCACACATTGGTACTGAGATTATTTACCGTCTGTATCATTTTTATTCATGAACAATTGTGATCTGATCATCTGAAAATTCATTTCTTCTGTCAAAATATTTTGTCTTCAAAAAGTCTACCTGACCGTCATTCTGTGAGTCGCAATTTTAGTTTGATGGTATGGGGTGAGACATGTCACTTGGAGTAGCCAGGAATAGGCCACAGATAGGGAGCGATTTTTTTTTTTTTGGGGGGGGGGGGGGAATAGGAGAGAGGAGGGAGGGCAGTATAGGAAGAGGAAGAATAAATTGGGCTGGGAGTAACTTGAGAAAACAGCACAGCGAGTACCAAATCAACAGGGAAGCGAGGGGAAAAAGATTATGGGAATTTTGAATTCGAAATTTGTGAGATTAAAGGAAAACAATGGTGCTGTTTTAAGAGACGGTCTGAAATGGCAAGTTCAATACAATTTCAGCAATTCGTGGTGACGGTCAGTTTCCATGTCACATCCGGCCCAACTGTCCACTGCAATTTGGAAAATTCCATGTCCTGGGGGTCTCCAATTGTGTTATTCTTTCTCGTCTGCTTTCTTTTGCACCGGGTCGCCTCTCCCCTCCCCTTCCCCTCCACTCCGGTCCCCTCCCCTTCCCCTCACCCCTGCCTGGCTCACCCCCCTCCCCTGCTCACTGCCTATCTTTATCAGGTCTTAAAGCTCAGCCGACCCTGGCCGTACTAAATCCGTTTCCTTTAGACTCTTGTGATGTGCACCATTAGCTTGTCCTTCCAGCGGACTCCCAGAAATGGTGCGGGGGCTTTTGGAGGGTGAATAGCGAGGGCAATTGGAAACAGGAAAAGAACGAGTGGCAGGGAAGGGAATCGTGGGATGGAGNGGGGGGGGGGGGGGGGGGGGTGGAATCTTGTCGGTCAAAGACTTGAGGGCATCAGAAGGGTGAGGGGAGGGGTGCAGGAGAAGAATAGCGGTCTTCCGACTCGAAGAATCAAAGATCGAAAATGGGTTTCTGTGTAGTTGTAGCTATTGTACCGTTCATCGATTCCTGGAGAGGGGAATTACGTTCCCCTTGCTACAAAGTGCCGTCTCAACACAAGAGGAACGATGGAGATGGAGAAAGTAAAGCGAAAAAAGTAGAGAAAGAGGAAAAAAATCGAAGACTAGCAGGGGAAGGAGGGGAGGAGAATTCCATCAGAGATTTTTGTTATCCAAATGTGAGCTTAATGCGTCACGAGATGGGATGACAAACAGAGAAATTCTCGCCAAATATTATCTCATTTTTGTTGTCAGCCAAAATCGGTACAAGTTCGTTTCCCTGCCTTGGTATTGTGTATGACCATTTTCTTCTCTCTTTCTTTCTTTCTTTCTCATTTTCTCGGAGATCTCAAGGGAGTATAGTCGTCGTGAGTATCTTGGAAATAAATGATGGAAGTTAGAAGAAAATACAGAAAACTCAAGAGGAATGTTTTTGTTTGAATGAAAATGAGGCGGTGTTATGAGTTTCTAATCAAAGATGGCGGTATTTCCTCGGGTTTAATAGCTTTGGACGATCTGTCTGAAATCCAAGCGAGCCAGCAATCGTCTCGTCACCGCCAGTTAACGTCTTGTGTCTTAAAATGTTGGACTGGACTGAATTCGCACAAGACAAGACAAGAAAAGAGTGTGTTGCTGGACAGTAATTTGAATGCGATGGTGAAACGTGAAAATTGGTTTTTTCCTACTTTTATCGTCTTCTTAATTGACTAAAGTCAGTCCATTATCCACTAATAATCACATTCATTAATATGTTATGTACATTATACATTTTATTATGTACATCATACATTTTACATTTTATACCAACTGATTAGTCTAGACTAGTCAGTTGGTATAAAATGTAAAATGTACAAGAAAGAATAAAAAAACGTGTACTTCAGTCTCTATCAACTCGTTATTCCGTAATAAAACATTCAGATCCAGATATGTCCATAAGATGGATTTAAACACTTTTAATCCTTATCAAGTAACGAGTTCAGTTCGATAGTTTTCTTTAGTATATTCACAGCATTTTGTCTCTCTGGGCCATCAAAGTGAGTAGTTTCTCTGCTCACCACAACTCACTCCAAACCGCCATGACAGATTGAGCTCGATGAATCCGCTCACATGTACACTCTCTAGAGGAGGATCAATCTGTCCCGTGTAGATCCAGACTGGTCCCAACATGCCAGTCTGTCACCAGTTTGTCCACAGTCCATCATGTACGACAGGTGCCAGTAAGAAATGTCAGCCTGTCTCAGACTGACAGTGTGACAAACCACATAGTCTATCTACATTCTTTCAGTCAGGGGCGCGAACCCATGATGTTTTTTTTTGCATGGTGGGTGGAATTGATACACGACCTAATCAGTGAAATACTCGATACGTCCTTTCTTTCATTTTACTTTAGGGCTATATAGAATTACATTATACATAAGGAGACCCCCCCCCCAAAAAAAAAAANAAATCGAAGGTCAAAAATCGCCGAAAGTAGGAGAAAAAAAAAGGGGGGGGGGTAAAATTTCATGCACATCACCAGACAAATCTAATCTATAATTATTGCAGGTTTCATTGATATGGACCAAGCACTATATTTTCGTCACAACAAAATTAAATCACATGTAAAAAAAAAAAAAAGCCATATTGGTGCGAATATGTAAGAGACACACTGGTCGTGATATTGTTAGACATATAGCTTTAATATTTCAGTTGTGACATAATCAAAGCACTTAAACCAGGTATTGTAAAATGGTGCTGCATTAGCAGACAATATCCATCAGCTGATGACAACGTATGCCAATTTCAACTGCCCAAATGTTGACCTGCCAAAGTTAATAATGAAGTTCATTTGTTTTTCTTTGCTGGCCGGATATACTTGACTGTGTCCCAGTGGAGCTGAGTAATATTTCCAAGTTTGGAAAAATCCATTCCAGTGAACTTTCAGTCTTAATATTGTTGTTGTCTTCTTCCTAATTCGAGTTACCTTCAACATTCCTGAGACTTCTGTTTCTACCTTATAGCTTTCCGTCCTTCACAACTCAACTGACCGTCACTTGCTTTCCGTCCTTCACAATCCTTCACAACTCAACTGACCGTCACTTGCTTTCCGTCCTTCACAACTCAACTGACCGTCATTTGCAACTGCAACCAACCATAGGTAGAAGCGGAGTTATTTTTTTCTTGTCTAATACCGTGACACAGCGTGGTCGAATAGTTTTCACGTTCAACTTAGACTCTGAAGGTCGTGGATTCGATTCTCGCCATGGTCATGTTGTGAGTGCCTTTGGAAAATATTTCATTCGTGTTTTCCTCAGTCCATCGGTCTGCTTAAGACGTACCTGGCTTTAAGCAGTGAAAGTTAATTTCAGATTGTTAGTGATAAGCGCCTGTAAATAACAGCAGCACGGTATGAATCCCGGGGGAGTTCACAGTGAGTGGTCTGGCCTGCCGAGGTAATAATAATGTGGAATCGCGCAAGCGGGCCTCGATCTGGATACGAGATTTATAAATTTCATTGTTAGTACTACTACTATTAGTAGTAGTCTTGGTAATATTAGTATTATTATAAATATTATCACGATAATAATAATAAATATTATTATTACTGTTGTTGTTGTTGGTGGTGGTGGTGTTGTTATTATTATTATCATTGTTATTACAAACAGATCAGCTTAAACCTCAAAATCCAATGAACTAGATTGGCTGAATGTTGTTGTGACCTGACCAAAGTGACCACCAGCCAATAAAGTCAGCTGAGAATTGAGCGGGCGAGTAAACAGAGCAACATATCGTTGCTAAAATCGTACTCGATACCAAGCAGTAAAGCTGCAGAAAGCACCACCTTGCAATGAATGCTGACAATGCCAGGTACGCCGAGAGAGGAAGGTCTAAAATTTGCCGTACGTGCCAGGAAGGATTAGCCTAATGACTCTTTGACTAACATGGCGCTTCAGCTTGCCAGATACCTGGCTATGTCAGATGGGGAGTTTGGAATGGAGGAAACAGCGAGATAGACAGATGGAGAGACAGAGAAATGTTGAAAGGCAATAAAAGAATGAGTAGCTGTGTCCATGAGAGAGAGAATGCGAGAGAAAGAGTGTGAATTAAAAATATATGAAGTCAAATTACTCACTTTAAGACTATGCTGATTAGAAATTATGAAAAACGAATGACTGAACGAACGAAAGAGCGAACCAGCTGAGGAACGAAGTAAAAAAAAAGGAAGATGGAATGAATCAGCGAATGTATGAGTGAACGTGACTACGTGACAGGAAATGGCGGTATCTTTTGTGACGAATTCCTGAAACAAGGAAAATGTCTTTGACGGGGTGGATGTTTAGTGATAACCCCAAGATCTACAAACTATACACAAAACCGCTGCATTACTGTAAGACCTTCATTTTCACAGGATGTTTATAAGCGGCTATCTTTACAAAGTTTAGACTGACAACTCATATGTTGGCCGTATATAACTGCATGGTTGTGCGGGTACATGCACTGGGCATCTAATTTTTGTCTTTAAACTTTTTCATAAACGTGATATTAAATGACTCGTTAAATTGAAATTTATCTTTTAATGATGATGTCAGGTGTCAGCAATTTTCCTCTGCCGACGACATTCAAAATCTCGGAGAGACCTGGCTTGGAAAAATCACTCGCTCAGGAATCCCAGATTGGCATCCATAAAATGAAAAATTACAGCCTAGGATTCCAAAATTTAAAAACCACTTTCTAAATTTAATAATTTCATTCAATGCTTAAAACTCCGTAATTAAACCAAGAAAATATTCAGCTTAATAATTTGTACTTTGAAAACTATTGATCAGACCCTGCATATTTCACATTTCAATATCTAGTACTGTATTATTCTAATAGTTTACAACAAACGGAGATTTCACTGTCTCTGAAACGAAACCTAATATTAAAATATTTAGGCCATGGATCAAAAGCACTAGAAATGATACCCATAATACCCAGCGTTACAAAACTTTACTGGTTTGATGTTGTTTAAGCATTCAGATCTTCGTAGTAATTAAAAAAGAACAAAATTAAAATTTCTACATTATTTCGGAATGTGATCCTCGACAAAATTTGAAGAACATTTTAACACTGTTTTAGATATTTAAAAAGGTATTAAAGAAAACTCGTCAGTGCGTCTTTGGGTAAAATAATTAGTAATTAGTAAATTTCACCCACTCTATCGGTATCTAAGAAAGAGAAGGTTTACCTTAAATAGGAGGCGAGAGATGGCGAGCGAGCGAGGGTGAGGGCAGTGAAACAGGCCAGTCAGATGGGCCGAGTGAGCAGAGAACGTGAGCAGAGAGAGAAGTGGGAAAGATTGTCAGGAAGATGGGAAAATCTTATCATTGTTTGGTGTCTGAGGAGAGACGAAAGGCAGACATCCACCATTCATAAAAGATTTTATTTATAGTGACCCTGACAGAGGTAACATCTTAAAAACTCCTCCCTGTACTGTTCATCTTTCTTTCACACCCC
>JAWQUT010000087.1:1910214-1922185 GCA_033807755.1 Ellobium chinense | reverse complement strand
CTCCATAGGCGTGGGTAATGGGAGTCTTTCATCCCCACAAAGAGTCTGTGCTCTAACTCCCCCCCCCCCCCCCCCCNAAAAAAAAAAACCAAACAACTGAGCCCTAGCTCATGCCATATGAAGAAAAGTTTCGCCACAACTCAGTGAATGTACTCGGAATATTCTCCAAATATTGGGAAATAATGACAAGGCATATTGGTCTTCCCAGATGTACTTTTATTTACTTTAAAATGTCATAACTCGTAAGTAAATTCGAATATGAAATTCAAATGACCCAGCAACCACTATGTCCCCCTTGATTCCCTTCCCTTTTATGACGCCCCTGGCCCAGTGAGTAGTTCCCCCCGTAGTTTTCATTCCGTGCCATCAACTCCTATCTTTGCTATGTCATTCACTTGTTCCTCGACAGTTCTCCCCCCTTTCTGTTTCTCGTTTTGAAAATCGTTGAAGACTTAAGACTGTAAACAGTAGAGGCTACATATTGATATATAGTCCCGGTAGATAGCTTTCATTGCCTGCTGATATTTATAAGACATCCCTGGGTCTGGCATACGTTTCTTTAGACATGTTAGTTACAGTAGAAATTTTCCTAGGTACGTCTTTTTTGTGTCAGCACCGGAACGGGTTGAAGAAGACAAGGCAGGGGAGGGGAGGGCCTGGGCACGGAGCGCCTGTATTATTAGCCACAAGACTGGCCGGTGATTATACAGACTGGTTTCTCTCTGGCTAAACCAGTACTGACTCCCGGAAAGCCAACAGCAGAGGAATGTGGAGAGATGAAAGAAAGAACAAAGAACCAAGAATAAGTTGGAAACATCACACAAATGCATCAGCAAAGAGGAAAACAAGTAAGAAAAGAAGACAGGAATAATAAAGAAGAAAAAAGTAAATCTACAACTAGAAAGTAACAGATAAAGGAACAGGGACAGATAAGATAACAGGACAAACTTAAAAACATGGATTGGAAAACAACAAAACAAATATTAACACTGGGAGGCATTCAAACTTAAAACAACCTGACAGTTGAGACAAGATCCGCAAGGAAGGACCACACGTAGTCAGATGTGAGGAGCAACAGCTACTGTTTACAACGCTTTCAACAACAGCCGACACAAAGCACAGATGGGCAACAGTTCCAATATCCTAGATTCGCGATTTCGAATTCGTCGAATCCAGAGCTCATCAAACACGAATTCGAATCCGAATGCCTGTAATGTTTAGTTCAATTATTTGGTTTGATAGACTGTTGTGTAGAGTAGACAGAAAATTTTTTGTACTCGGAATCTGATGACAATTTTGAAATTCAAATTCAGATCACAGGAGTGCGAAAAAAAAAAATGCGCGGAATTCGCTCGAATTCGAATACGAAATGCTGAAATCAACTCCACATCGATGGATTCGTCGAACATGATCATTGGTCATTATGAATATGCCCAGGCCTGAAACAAAGATGAGCTGTGAGTTTGCAGACAGACAGACAGACAGACAGACAGACAGACAGACAGACAGATAGCTTACCTGGTCCTTCTGTTTGCTCAGATTTTCCCGAATGTTCTGAAGATGGTTGATCATCTCACTGATTTGTCTCTCCTTCTCACTCAGAGTAGCCTCCCCTGCCAAGACGGCGTGCACGCTGTCCATGACCTTGGGGCTGTTACTGAATTCACCCGCCACGGAAGTCAAGGCCGTTTCCATGGTAATGTCCGAGGCCTTGGAGTTGAGCCGCCTGAGGACGGTCTCCATGGAGCGTTTGTGAGAGTTGTACTGACCAGACAGTCCGGCGCCGGTGGACGGAGAGGCAGCGGGCAGCTTGGAGAGGGAGGCGGCCGATAGAGACTGTGGCAGCCCACCTGCCTCTACGAGAGGACGAGAGCGACTCGCCTCAGTATCCGACCCTGATTCTGAGTCAACCCTGCCTCGAGAATGTGACAGGTTTCCTTTACTGACGTCACAGTTTTCTTCTTCTTCTTCTTCGTCGTCGTCGTTACCTTTTTCGTTGTGTTTATAGATCTCCTCCTGATCCTTATCGTCCAACTCTTCCACTATGTTACCTCCGTCTATCGTGTGTTCCTCTTCCGCTTCCTTTCCACTCTTTTCACTGTTGTCGATGTCGTCGTTGGTCTGGTCGTTGTTGCAGATGGCCTCGGTGGTCTCCTCGTGCTCTTCTCTCGAATCTAGGTCAAGGTCATCGGGTGAGCAGGCGTCTCTTAGGCCC
This sequence comes from Ellobium chinense, assembly GCA_033807755.1. Taxonomy (NCBI): domain Eukaryota; kingdom Metazoa; phylum Mollusca; class Gastropoda; order Ellobiida; family Ellobiidae; genus Ellobium; species Ellobium chinense. The sequence continues at coordinate 1,919,970 of JAWQUT010000087.1, read as the reverse complement.
AGCGTTGACTGGTCAGTGACAAGATCGTCCTTGGACAGTTTGGTGGGCGTGTTTTTCCGTTTGGAAGACATCGTCCTGGGAAAGAGAGAGAAACAGCCAGTTACCATGCTGTATAAAACAGTGTGTGTAGACCGTGTGTGTTAGTACATGAGTGTTCACTAACATATCGTCCATGCTGACCGCCATGTATCAGGTCGTATTTTACACATCAGGTCAAATATAAATTTGGATTTTATACTCTTCAGACTATTAGGCTGACTGCGATGACTAATGCTGATTTTTTTTTGTTTTTGGCGAATTCTCGCTAAAAGTCGGAAACTGTGTGTGTGTGTGTGTGTGTGTGTGTGTGTGTGTGTGTGTGTGTGTGTGTGTGTGAGTGTGTGTGTGTATAAGTGATCAGAAGTGATGTTACTGAACCGCAAAATTAGCAACCCTTCTTTGCACTGATACAAAAACTTACTATAATCGATAATATTCAAATGACGACAGGCAGTAACTAAACATACTAGCATTGGCTTTTCTCTAGCGCAAAAACGCCCACACTATAAATTATTTACAAAAGAAAAAGTATGCAAATTACAACATTTTTTTTTCTTAGAAATCATTTTTGCGGCTCAAATTCAACTCGCAAAATTCGTCAAACTCAGATCTTCGGAAAAAATGAAAACCAGTCCTAGACTCCTAGAGAATTGAAATTCATTATGCGCTCAAAAATTTAAGGACCTTCACAGTTTCTAAGAAAGTCCGATCTTCCTTCAACAATTTCATCTTATACCGTGTGAACTGGCTATACAGCATGACGCTATATTGCCAACTTAGTGTTGGACACTTTCATCATTGTCTTAAGAGAAATATGGATAAACAATGAGCTGGAGAAAGAGCGAGCGAAAGAGAGAGAGAGAGAGAGAGAGAGAGAGAGAGAGAGAGAGAGAGAGAGACGGAAAATGCACCAGAATGAACCGAGAAGGCGGCAAGTCAGTATGTTATGACATCGGGTGTATATTTTACCAACAACAAGTAAGGACAGAGGCGGCGCTTGTATGTGCCTGGCCTATCTTTCAAGAGCACTTCACTAGGAAACACTATCATCTTCCTGCCTGCTGCCTGCCTGCCTGCCCAGTTTGGCTAGCAGCCTGCTCTCACTCTAGATATATATATACACTGTAGATTCTCTCTCTCTCTTTCTCTCTCTCTCTCTCTCTCTCTCCCTCTCTCTCTCTCTCACACACACACACACACACTCTCTCTCTCTCTCTCTTTCTTTTTCTCTCTTCGTCATCTGTTGTTTTTCTCCCGGAATAACGTTATCGACGTGTCTCCCTCGCTCACCAGAAGTTCTTGGATTGGTTTCTTCCCTTTTTTTTAACCTTATTTGTTTTCATTAATTTCTTCTTCTTCTTCTCCTTAATTCTTCCGGTTCATAATCCTTCCCTGGAATGTCTCTCTTACTCTCTCGCACTCTCTCCTTCATTCTTTCTATTCTTTCATTCTTTACGCCATTTGGTTCAGTTCCTTTCATTGGCGTGTCCCTCTTTCTTTCTTCTTCCTTTCTTTCTTTCCATCCCTCTGATTCAGTATTCTTCTCCTTTATGTCTCACATTCTCTCCATTCTGTCTTTCTTTCATTCCTTCCTTCTTTCATTCATTCCTTCCTTCTTTCATTCATTCTTTCTGTCTGTCTCTGGTCCCTAAATTCCAGCCGTATCAGTTGTGCTCACATGGGGTCCACACAAGACAAGGGCTGGAGGCAGGGGAGGCGATAAGGACACCAGCAAAGAGAGAAGAAGGAGAGTTATCTGTTCTTAGATGAAAAATGGGCGCGGGGAGATACGGGTGCAAGGCCAGGGGGAGACAATGGGCAGGCTGTGACAGAGCACATCTCGTGAGCAGTTGCTGACTGGAGCTTGTGAGAGAATGCACGTACGAGCCTAATGACGAGGGCATGAACTGGCTACAGGCAACTTCGGATAATCTCACGATAGCTTGTTAAAACTGGGGTATATCACGTGACAGTTGGGATCTGTTACTTTTAAAGGTAAGCTACACCCGTACTGGTTGGTGAGAGGTCACGTGTGTTCCACTTTCCCAGTGCGCCAGCGGGTCAGCTTCATGAGCCAACTTGGCAATAAGATGGTGAGAACATTTCTAGCACTCCCAAATTATAAAATCTGTTTTGGCCTCGGACAGGACTCTCAAGCAGATTTCATAGTCATTACTTGCGCTTATTTCTTTGTTAGTTTGTTTCGCTAAGCATTTCTGCATGTCTTTGCCTTTTGTAATATTTTTGGGTATGATATGCAGGAATACAATATGGTCTAGTAACACTGCCAAGAATATTTCAGATAATATTTCAGATAATATCCAGTAATATCCAATAATATCCAATAATCTCCAAGAGCCAACGGTGAATTTCACTCAATTTCAGTCATGATAAACGTTTTCTACTACTAAATTTCACTCTTGTTACGTTTGGCCAAACCACATAAAATGTATTTCATCCTCTCTGAGAATTTCTCGCTAATTGTTTCACCTCCATCCAAGATTTTACAAGACACAGGCCCTAAGTTTGGGTTTTCTAACCGAAGCGGGATTATCATAACGTCCGACGAAAAAGAATGCAATGCTCATAATGGAACATATCGGTTTAACTGTGGCCAGGTGTAAGCTTTAATTTCATTTAAGCGGAATTTGACAAAGTGCTTTATGAACAGGGGTCAATGGGCGCGAGAGACAAACCCCAGGGCACGTGCGTGACGTCACAGATGACAAAACTGGGTCTACGAAGACGTGCTGTCGTTGGCTGCTAGCATGCTACTGGCAGGGGGCTGTACCCTGGCCAGATTTTGTCATTATCTCAAGGGTTATGCCCTCTTGCAAAGTTATCCGTGGTTATCACTGAAGCAAAGCGTGGGTAAAGACACGTGCAGGGACAGAGAGACAACGAGACAGAATATTACAGACTACAAGAGAAAGAAAGAACGGGTGTTGGGGTTTGGAAGTGGCTGAGAGGAGAAGATGGAAGTCGCACGGAGACAGACAACAAGTAACATCAACGGAGCTGGTGGAGGCTCAGTGACCTGGCTGGCTGGGAGACAAGCGGTCTTCAAAATGGGATTTAAAATGAAGAAAAGAGAAAGAAATAACTTACTGGGAACAAACGAAGAGAATAGAAAAAGACAGTGATTAGAAATAGGCAGATATCTGCATTATTAGGTAGGGTGGTGCTAATTATAGTGTATTGTAATTGTCCTTCTGTGATAATCATCGAATGTGTCGGTTCTAGTTCAGTTCAGATACATACTAGATATTTGTGAGAAAGGAAGGTTTAGATATTTGTGGGCCCGAAGATGTTAGTCCCAGGTCTTCAAATCTCTCCAGACATCCTCGGTAGACAGAAACACCACAGAAGAAACGCGGGAAAAGATGAAGATGAAATAAGTTACGGAGTTGGAGAGTAATGATTGTGAAATTCTTATCTAAAAATATTGAGTATATGAATAAAATTTCCAGCTCCTACTTCCGGGCCAGTAAAGGAAGTTAGACGTCACAAGACGCGTGGCTACGTCAACTTCCAGGCAAATCTGTCGAAATAGGCAACTTCGTTCATAAACCAGACAAAAAACAAAAAAATATACTATCTGTGAAGCCGCCAGACGCCAGATCTTGGCATGAGTTGCAGGTCAAACTTTTCATAAAACAACATAACATTCATGTTGGTACAGTTTGTAATAATCTCGAAACCGTCGGATCTTTGGATATTTGTGAGTTTGTATAGAACTGATTAAGGTCTTGAAATCAACCAAACTCTTCAAATTATCGAGAATGGACTTCGTCTACGACGCAGATTGGGACCAGAAGAAAAAAAAAATACCGAATTTCCTGCTTTTTTTTCCCCCTCCAATACAGTGATTCTAAAGTTACAGGATAAATAAATAAAAGTATAGAATGATGTATGTAGATAACAGCATGGGGTCGAGACAGGAATAGCCGTGACAGCATGGAGTCTATCTCGGCAAGCAAAGAACAACACACATCAACAGGCGACGATAAGAAAACTGTACTAATAAAAACATGATATGCCTGGGGGTGAGGGAAGGAGAAAAAAATGGATAAACAAATAAAATATAATTAAAAAAGGAAAAAAAAACTGGTAAAGAAACATCGTGAAAATAAATACGTGCTGCTTGTCAAGCTAATACTAAATATTGTTGTGGGAGATAACTCGCCGTTTCCTCGGATGTCGTCTTATCTGCCCCTGGCTGCAAATGACGCGATTCCGGCCCGTATGTCTGTCCCTTAATCTTGTTAAATTACTTTAAAATAATGATCTATTCCTCGCCGTGTCACGGCCGGTAACCCACGATACGATAATGGACTCTCTGCTACTCTTCATCTTTCCATGTGCCGAGTGTACAACTCTTTCTCTCCATCTCTATTTTTCCACACGTGAACACATCGGCTCTTCTCTCTATCCCTTCATCTTTCCGTGTGTGGAGTGTGGCGGTCTTTCTCTTCACATGCTGGCGTATTTCTCCATTCATTCATTCTCCACATGATTGGATTTATAGGCGTATCTAATAAAAAATATCGACTTGTCCAACACCAGACACAGGTCTGCACCAACTGTAACGACAAAAGATTACAAAATTTGTCTGTCACTGTTTCTGAGTGTTCATTCTGACCATATTGAATCTACGACAAGAATTCTTTCCCTGATAATTATTTCACATCTCTTAAAGTTAGAAATCGAATACAAATACAACTTTTTTGTTTAAGTACTGATTCACAACAATTGAAACAAAAATCGTTGGACGTATATTATCTACCCAACTCGACTGGAATCGATTCTACCCACCAACTGCCTACCGAGATATTATTTCCTTCTTTCGGCTGCATCTTTCTCAATTTTCGGTCTCAAAAAGGTTGTCTTATAATTAGGTACAGACTGATCCGTGACAATTCAAATGTAAAATTCAGGCGAGTTTTACTATTCTGAGTACAGAGAATTCTTGAACAATTTTTCCTATTCCATGGAGGTGATGGCCTTTGTTTCAATAAAAATCTCGGGAAACATTACAACTGTTGCGATAAAGAGAACGATGCAGTCAACCATCGCATTTTGCTTGCAACACATAGGGGTCAATTCTGAGATATCTCCAGATTTAGAGACAAGCATGATCGCACACGATAATTTTGTGAGAGATGAGAGACCAAATTTCGCAGAAAATATTCAGGATCTAAAATGTGTGACATAGTAGTTCATAAATAAATCGCCATTTTGTCAGTAGATCAGGTAGAAATTCCCGAGCAGAACGATAGCAATATTTTGCATTTGATCTAAATGATAGAATACCACTGTATATCTTCATACCAACAATACCAGCTGTCTGGATAATGTCATTATTTTCTGTACTTCATTTCATAACAGTCCTTAATATGTAGTTACCACATGATCGGACAATAACAATTTGCAAGTCAAATATACGAACTTATCTGCCATGCACGTTGTTTCATGCGAGAATATTATTTAGTAATAATGTGAATATACCCAAATAATATAATACACAAAATGTTATCGCATATTCGCCTAGATCGAATAAATGTGAAAATATTCCGAATTTGACCAATTTTCTACGTGTAGACTAGACTAGTAGTTACAAACAACACCTGCAGATCAGGTGCGTGTCGGACCAAACAGTTGACAGGTAGTCTAGGTGAGTAGTGGATAATCAAATCCAGAACTACTGAGTAGATTTCCCTCTATATAAACACAGCGGCGTACTCACTCTTCACACTCAGGTGAAAGTAATAGCAGCAACATGTTAGGCTAGTAGAAAGATAAAGAGGGCGTAAACAAACACAAATAAACCACTGACAAAATATACACACAAGAGGTCAAACTGAAAATTGAAATAAAGAAAGCAGTGGCAAAATAAACGGGCGTTGTGCACATCCACCCCCCGCCACCCCTCCCTTCCCCATCAGAAACAAAACAAAAAAACTGAATTTAGTTGGGCGTGTATACCAAAAATGTGAAAGTTTATTTTGATTACTTTAGAGAGAGAAGAAATAATGTAAGGATAATAATTTGTTTCAAGGATAATTTAACTCAGTTTCAAATTAAACAGCTTTTGGAGAAATACAGATTTCAAGCACAAAAACGTTTGAAACTGAACGCTTAGAAATGCTAAATCAAGTAGAATATGTCAACTAAATCTTCAGATTTTACTTTCCATCAATTCATGTTGAACTCATGCCATGTTAGAATTTGAAAAAATAATGAAACTTGCTGGCACCCAAAAATAAAAAAAATAAAAAGGAGACGCATTCATTAATAAAGTTTGCAACGAAATGTAAATTAGAATTTAGCTCACATTTCTCAGCAAATTGGAGAAACACAGAATGGCCGTGATAAACCCTGGACTCTATTGGCTAGTATAGACCGGGTTTTTATAGCAAATATTTTCCAGCTGACGAAAAAAAACCACACATCTCGCCTAGAACTAGAATTATGACACATTCGGAAATTTTCTCAGTCATTCACAGAAATATTTCTCTCATGGCAAATTCAGATTACGCTGAAAATATCACAGGTCAGTTTGAAAGCATGGCTTATGATTAATTTATGATGCCCTATATTATCATATCTCCAATATTATGGATGAGTATCTGTGCCAGTGAGTTGTAACTTCAGGCGTCGTCGTCAGTGTCTGTAGAGTTTGTTCAGTTCAGTTCCTGGCTCCAGCCCTAGATGTCCATTGAGTGAGTGACTGGGATAACAAGTGTCTTATCCACTACAGTTTTAATGACTGTTTTAAAATGAATTTAATAACACATAATTCACACCAGTTATCATTACACGGGTATCTTCAGGTTAACGCAAGACCGAGCTATCTCGTTAAACATGTTAGTGCGAAAGAGTGGCATCCTGAATACAAGTTTATAAGATCCTAGTCTATTTTCACTACAATTTTTCGTCTCTTTCGTTGCAGATTTTCGCGGCGAATCGAAGGTATATTCCAATGAATGCCAGTCTGAGGCGAGAGCGAGGCTGGAGGTCACCGGGCAAGGTCGTTCATCATTGAGACTAGTGGAGTTTTCTTGTCTGGCATCATGCAGCGTTTATGGAGGACACCGTCACAGCACTTAAATCTGATCAAGTTTCTTACCTCTATCAGGTTTATGCACCAGTTACGTCTCACGCACGGGAGGGATGGGAAAAAAAGAAAGGAAAGTATACAAGCTCGATGTGGAATGTACACGAACAGTAATCGCGTCCGTCTACTTTTCTTTGCAAAAACAGGGCAGGACCAAGATAGATATTTAATAAAAAACACACAACAATGATGAGATTTAAAAAAAAAAAAAGGAAAGTGATATAACAATGTGTGTGAAGGAGAGAGTGACGAGAAACAGAGACAGAGAGAGAGATGGACGGAGGAAAGAAGAGAGAGGCATCAATTTTTCAAAATATATTCACTGCAAACTTTTTTACAAGTTTTTGATCATGAAATATTCTTTGTTCCAGGCATATCTTTTTCTGTGTCATATCAATTAAAAAAAAACAAAAAACGACAGATTAATGAACCCTCCCAGCCACCACCCCCACCCCTCCCCACCAAAACCCCCAACACACACACAAAAAAGATGGAGGTGGGGATTCTGTACACGTATAGAATTAAGTTAATATTAAGTCACGATAGGTTTTGATGTTCGCAGAGACAGAAAATCTCGATATTATTTCATATTTCACAATCATTGCAGTTTTGAGACAATAAATTGAAACGAGACTGTCATTTATGCAGATTTTTTTTGTTTTGTTTTGTTTTCAAACGGTATCCCGTATAATGCTTTTCGTACCACTGAAATCTTTGCCCCAGCTTAAAACCTGTGTCTGGTTAAATCTTAGCCTAGACTTGTATCTTTGAATATCCTACTCATAATGCAGAGAAGAACATGTATAAGAAAGATAACATAAGACAATTTAAGACAAGATCAAACGCGTGCTTCATCCAAGGAGTTTATTTCCCCTTTGTTTAGCTGAACGTCTACATTGCCATTATGCAAAATCTTGGAGGTGTAAGCCATCGACATACATCACTTAATTCCACCGGATTAAAATTACAGCTTTGTCTTTTCATTTTTACAAATCTTGTATTTTTTTATCAGCCAAGAGTAACAACCCCTTGATTCATCTCTCTGATAAATGTCATTATGCTGGGCCATTTTCTTATTAATTTATTCAAAGAATTGTATGACAAATTAAGTGATCAGAAACTATTTTTTTTCTTTTTTGCGTGAGCGTGTATGTATGTGCGGCGAAAAGTGACGATATGTCGATAACCCTCACTTTTTTTTTTTTGGTTTGCTTAAAAAGCAGCAAAACTCGTTCCCACAGCTCACAACAGTTTTATCATAGAATACATGTACATTTATTGACAAATATAGACATAAACACTCGCTGGTAGATATTGGGTCTTAAGTCATTGTTCCCTGGAAAGAGACTGTGATCATAACATTTTCTTTTTAACTTCTTTTTATGACATACATAGTTACTCTCTCTATCTCTCTATCTCTCTCTCTCTACCTCTGTCTCTCTGTTCCTATCTGTTCTTGTTCATATTCACCGACTGAAAAACCCTAAATAAAACAGCAGTTTCATTGCTCTTATGCAACATTAAGTTCATCTGCAAAATCAGCGAAACTGAGAAGATAATTCACCATTTCCAAAATGAAAACATTTTAAATTGTATTTAAGTTCAGTCATTAACAAAACCACTGTCCTTTAATTATTTCTGTTGTGGAATAAATTTAAGAGCCAGATAAAAGAAAAGGAACCGTTTATAGCGTATTCTCAGTAGTAATACGTACTTGTAACATTTTTGTATCCAAATATTTTTAGTGAATAATTACATTCAATAATTTTGACTTTCTTAGTACAAGGCTAGACACATATAGACTATATATAGACTGTATATTTTTGTTTATTTCCTCTGTATTCAACTCTCAACTCACCTATCATATTTCTGCTCCCAGAGAAAATTTGGTTGTCGTCTTAACATTTTAGTCACACTCGTCATAACGATGGTAACAAAGAGTGTGGTGCACGGTAATGACTTACAGTCTAGCGTCGGTAACAACAACTTATAAACTATTGATGATGATGATGTGTATGACGTGCAATATCACTATTTCCAATAATTAATAACTCTAAACAATTTGTCTGGACACAAAGTAAACAGCGGCAAATCACAATGTTTAAAATTTAACAGAGAAAATTATCAGCACAGAAATCACAAGTAAATTTAAATATGTACTTCTGCTGGTCAGAGAGATTTTTCACAGTCAAAAATAACAAAAATCTTGAGTTGATCAATATTTGTAATTATTTATCCCACAAATGTAGATGGAAACTATGAGTAGAGAGAAAATATTTCCGTCCTCCTGTGGTGCGCACCTGACCGTATCTCCTTCTATTCTTTTAATGAAACCAAAACAAAAAGAGTTCTCGGCCTTTTCCATAGCCAGTTCAATACACAATAATCAATTATGATGATCCCAACAATCCCAGTCTCTCGTCATCAGCTTGTAGCATCACTGACAGCCCATCCATCATCCAGACGGTCTACACTCTTACAGATCCACTACCCTATCCGTACATCCATTCATTCACCCATCCATCCATTTACTAACTCCCCTTTCTTTTTTTTTCTGCCCCCCCCCCAACTTTATCCCATTTCCCCATTCACCCCCAACC
>JAWQUT010000087.1:1898833-1910201 GCA_033807755.1 Ellobium chinense | reverse complement strand
CACACCTGGGCATGAATCACAATCACTGTGTTCTTAGGATCACCATTTCTTGAGTGAGATATTTCTATGAAGAGAACATGGTTTCACTAACTCCTCCCTAAACTTACGTCGAGCCTCAGCTTGAAAGTGCAGAATATTTTCGGATATTCAAGAAAAATAATAATAAATTTCAATAATTCTAATCCAGTAACAACATTTACTTCCTGATTCTTCAAGGATTATTCGGCAGTGAAAAGCAAAAGCAAAAAAAAACGTTCAAAATCCTTTACCTTGACTCAAAGATCACCCTTTCATCCCTTCCCCCCCCCCCCCCNCCTCAAAGCCCTCACAACTTTGTCGCACATCCGATGCAATCCACGGGCGATTTAGGATTAGCATGAATTCATCTCTTCCCACTACCAAGCACCACCTTTCTTCTACTTCTCAAATTTAGCCGCTATTCCCCTACCACCCCTCTCAAAAAAAAACAAAAACCGACCCCCTATTTTTTTTTCCTGTAAATCTTAAGAAAAGAAAAAAACCAACAAATCACAGAGCCGTTCCTTCATCTCGAAGATCAATGCACAGTACAGACACAAACATGTACAAGGCAAGATATTCATCTTTTGTTTCAGCTAAAACTCCTCGAACCTTCTAAAGCCCTAAATCCTGCCTCCCCCTAATTACTGAAATGCAATTAACATAGATCTAAATTCTTGTTCGAATCCAGTAGTCGCCGCCTCTGTCATCTCCCCATTATGATGGATCAGAGAGAGAGCAATGAGGAACCCCGTGATCCAGGCGAGTTGAGAGAATGATGGGTGTCAACCCTGCAGCCACCAAACCATCCATTTTCTTCCTTTCCGCACCCACCGGCCATGTTGTTCATGACAATATTTCTTTCGTCTCTTTCGTTTTATTCTTGTTTTATAATAACCTTTGGCTAATTACCGTACCTACTGTAATAAATAATGACAGTTAAATTCAGTGCTTTATTTTTGTACCGTATTTGTAATTTAATACGTCAGGAGCGTTATTAAAATGAAGAAAGAGCCTTCATTTAATATTCTTGTAAGAGAATGGAAGGATGAAGACGAAGAGCAAAGGTCAATGGATTTACGGTTGAATGATGATCATTTTCCAAAGTTTTGAATGCTGTCAGTTAAAGAACCTAGTTTGATTTCTCTTTACTATCCTTTCATATGAGTAAAACACGGAAAGTATTTCCTATTTCTAGCCTTGTCTTTTCCGGGCTGTCCTTCAACAAGTGGTGAGTTTATTAGTCCAAGTACGGTAATGTCCTTTGTAAGTGATGATAGCTAACTGATCTCCTCTGCAAGGAAGGTAACTCGAGTTGTCATCAGCTTTGACAGGACTACAAGTCTTCGTGCTGGGACAGGGGCAGACAAATCATTACTACCTGTTCGTTCGGAGACAAGATTGATTACCTTTGATCGGAAATCATTTAATAAATCTCTACAAATTATGAACGGTAAGAAAGTAGGCTTCGACCACTCACTTGAATTTTTTTCTGTATTGGAATCTTCCTGTGACCTCAGGGTGGTCTTCCTTTAACAAAAGTTTCTCTACTTTTCACTCTTTGGTAGTGCCAAGACAAGCCTTCTAATAATAGTATAATGTATTCTCTAGGGGATCATCACAAAGACACAAAACACAAAAGACGCAGGTAAAATACCAACCTGGATCGTAAGACTGAATTAATTTACATAAATGACCAAAATGAAAGGGTTACCTCTCCGAAAATTATTTGCTTTTTGCGTTTGTATCTTCTGTCCCAAACTTTCTTTCTTCCATTCATTTTCTTGTTCGTATCAAAGAAGGGAAACAAAACGTAAAGACGGCCATTACCTTGGGAAGAAATCAACAGGACAAACTACAAGTTTCTAAAGAATGCACATATCAAACGGACATATATTTTCACAACGTCTTGAGTACACACATGCAGTTAGCGAGACTGAGAGATATTTATCCTCATCTCGTTTAAGTAAAAAGTTCGTTCATTTTGACCAACTATACATCTAGTGTAGCCGCGTAAGTAAGCAATGTGTTGCATTGCTGATGTCATAAATCAACTCAGTGTATAGAATATTATGTCAGTGATGGTGGCTGTCAAACTAACACACCCCCTTGTTTCGCCGCCCTACTACCGCTTACGGCCAAATATTACATCCGCCAGCTCATCACTAAAGATTACAAGGCTATTAATGGCAGATCAATTCACTCTGTTATTGTGATTAAACCACTGAGATCAGGTGACATTCTCTGTTCTCGCCACAGTCAGATCAAAGATGAGCTTCCAATCGTTTGTAGGCTGAAGTCACTTAAAGGCGGACATCAATCACAACAATAGCCGTCTTCACACCTGAGGCGTCGCTGCACCTCGCCGCACTTCAGCGCAGCAAACAGACCACACCATGATCTGTCAGTCCGGACTCCGTAACAATAGAGTGTCGGACTCGCGAGGCGGTACGGCAGCCGTATCAATAGACATCTGACCCTCGCCGTGCGACTAGTGGGACAGGCCGCCGCTTATTCAAACACTTGTCACCAATAAAGCCGTCCTCCCTGAGGATTTCCGGCCACAACAATGGGAGAAGATGATTGGCCTGGCGGCTTGTGACACACTAAAACAATCAGCCACCGCCACACAACAAAGGGCAGAGAAGAAAAGACGAGTGACTGATGAGTGGTAATCGCCCCTTGTGCAAATGTAGGTAAGAGTGACGCAGTGCACACCTTCACAAGCTGATCTAATAGAACAAGACATGACACTCATCAACTCTATAACCAAACTTCAAAGGGTCAAGGAGTGTGAGTCACCAAGTACTCTCAACTGACTGGTGACTGTGGTTCGATGACCTGTCACTCCCAACTACCACAGGAAGAACTTGCTAAGCGCGAACTTAAGTGCTGGACACAAGAAGGCCGAAGGCGTGAGGTGAAAGATTTAATAACACAATGACACTTCTGAAACAAGTTGACGAGCAAGGTCTAGAAAACATCCTGGACGGACAACAATAAATGAATGATCTAAATGAAGAGGCCATTTAGACAAAAAAAAACCAAAAAAACTAAAGAAATGGGGAGAGGGGGGATGAGGATTGGCTCTGGAAGATTTGGAAAGGTCTCCGAATAAAACTGATCATCTTATGCTTAGTAAACTTTAAATATAGCAAAAAAAAAAAACAACAAACATTTTATTGAACATTATTGTTACAAATTGTTTTGGTGGAGAGTGTGGAGATATCAATAAATTGATTGAAGAAAAATTTCTTTGTGAGCGTTTTCTTAGTGAATGTTTGAGTTCATACATCCAGAACAATCCACCAGATAATATTTCATGTACAGTGTGTGAATCTTGGTGAGCTGTGGACAATTTCTCGCTTCGCAACGCTGCAGGCAGCACATGCAAATTATGTGACACTTGTCAATCAAAATCCCACAACCGGGTCAGTTTACTAATCTATTTATACAACTCAGTTTACTTATCTCTACTACTTGTGACAAAAGAAAAAAAAATATTCTGTTTTCGCCACTCCTTGCTCGGGCCAGCCAATATTATCGTCGTTTAAAAAAAAATAAATCTCAGCTTTTATCTCATGTCACAGCGAGTTAGAAGAATGTTGTAACACCCAGTCGCACAATGTAAGTTTGTTATTATATTCCCACTGAGAGAGAGCGGTTGTTTGTTCACCATTTATTTTTGCTGCAAGAGGACCAGGAGAGAGCCGGTGCTGGGTGCTGCCTTACAGAATGGCCTGTATTGTCCTGTTCACAGCCAGGCCATTGTTGGCCCAGGTTTATGACCGTCATAAGTTGACTGGTGAAGAAAAACAAAAGACTAAAAATATCTGGTAACAAAATTTCTATTGTGTTCTTGTGCGGGCAAAATGTCATTGTAGACACTCGGTGGAGAGGGTGTATCTGGTGTAAGTATGTTCTTGTTACGATCCTCAGCAAATATTGAATGGGCAACAAACTCTACCACCTGAGCTATCAATAACTCGGTACTGTAAACACTAAAGCAGTTGTTCATGTCTCTCTTTACGCCATTATTCACACTTCCTAGCGTTTGAAGCGGCCGGCAGCCATGACAGCTTATCTTTTATCGTGACATAGAAAAGTAGATTTGATTTGTGTCATGTCTTAGCATCACTGCAGTGAAAACTTCTTCGCTCGCTTTATCACTGCACACAAATACAACACAACAATGAGTGAAAAGAGGTGAGGGTCCCTCTCAAGCTATACCTACAACTCACGAGAAGAATTATCTTGTACCGGTTATAGAGAGCTCTGTCAAACAAACTTCTATCAATTTGATTGCCATAAATTTACACTATGCTACAAGTAGTACAGAAGGCCGGGAACATGAAAATAAAGTTTTAAAGAGATCTGAAATTTTAATTTTAGACCAAAAACACAAACCTGAATAAACCTTGGTACATGAGTGCGACGCTGAGTTCACAGTGACTGTCTGGACTATGAAATACTAATCAGATACCAATTATAATCAGCAGCACCTAGAAAATGACAGCTGCACTGTATGTTTCCTAGAAAATTGATAAAGATATTGAGAGGTCTGGTCTGCTCAGGTGGTAACAATGTGAAGTCGCGTGAACTCGGACATTACCTGGATGCAAGATTTGGGAAATCTCAGAATATCAACTTAAACTTTGGTGCATAATGTATAAATATTTCTTTATTTTTGTTCAGATGTATATCTTCAAGAAGAGTAAATGAATCAGGTAGATATATTCAGTAGTGTATCCAGTGATTAGTCTAGCCGCTAACACGCGCCAGAAACCCCAAAAGTATGAATATCGCGGGCGACCAGAATATGGAAAGAAAATAAAGTGTTTTCAGATGTCGTGTATAGAATATCTCTCACAGATCTTGTTCAACACAATGATTTCATCCAGCGCTTCCAGTCCAATAGCTCAAGATAAGGACACCATTGTCCAAGCGTTTCCTCTCTTTTACATGGTCAGAGATTTATCCCCCTTGTTTGGGCGAGAACGGGATAAATAAATAAAATGTTTGTCTCGTAAAAACTCCATATGTCAGGAGAAGATGGTTCCAGGGGGGTGACATAAACCAACCCCAGGCTCCGACACTGGGAGCTTATTCAGCTCTGATTGCCGGACTCGCAGGCGAGGGGAACGCCACAATGGCCGGCGGAAACGCACAGACTTCACTTCTGGAACCCGGGGAAAAAGCTTTAAGAGTAACTTCCCTTGTTAGAGGCGCAACAAAACCGCGCGTTAATTTTGAAATTGTCAGCGCTAAGTAGCATCCTTTGTCAAGGCTTTCAATGGCGTCGTTAGGGGTCTGGGCGGACCATTGTGGTTCGCTTCCATTAGCGGATTGGGAGGCTGCGCCATAACTGTGTAACACTGGCAGGCCACGGAGAATGACTGGCCACCATAGATCATCCTTCTGTACCGCTTTGGTGCGTAGATATAAAAGAGAGCCAATAAAAGATTCCGGAGCGAATTCCCGCGCAATGACTTGTGGGAGGAAATGATGGCGGCGTTGTCCGGCGGTGGTAATGTTGAGTGCTGGCCTGGGATCCTGACCCTCATAGCGATACGCCTTGTTTCCTGCCCACACTTGTTTACTGGTATAGTGGAAATGTTTATTTAGAGGACAGATCCATAACAGTAAATGTCAGCAGCTTTCTCCTATACTTTCTCTTTCTGTCTTTCTTTCTCTCTCCATCTCTTTCCTCTTTCTCTGTGTTTATCTTCGTCTCGTTTCTTATTTTCCTTGTCTGTTTTTCTACTTTCTCTGAAGAAGAATCCAGAGTTTATTGCTGACAATTCTGTATTTTTTAAAATAATTTTTTGATGGCAACAGGACGAAAGAGAGAGGGCGAAGAATTAGATAAATGTAGGCACGAAGCGAGAAAGAGATGAGTAATATGCCTATTTCCATAGAAAGACAGACAGAAAAAAGAATGTAAGACATATCGACATGGGATGAGAAAGAGTGAAAAAAGAGACCGGAATATCGGCATATCGGCTATAGACAGAGAGAGGAGAGAGAGAGAGAGAGAGAGAGAGAGAGAGAGAGAGAGAGAGAGAGAAAGAGACGAAAGCTTACATCAATATCGTTCATAGTGGAGGTATAATCTGAGAGACAAAATGTAGACTTGGTGAGACGAACAAGACTATCATAACATTTTCCACAAGAGACCCCAGCGGTTTTACAAGCCACCCATGTCGAAAGTTGAAAGCACCCACTGATGCAATCCCATGTTGCACCACCACTACCCACCGACCCATCTTCATCATCACCACCAACCGCACCAACATGATCGATCTCAGCAGCATCCTGCCAGTCTCGTAAGGCCAATTGAAATTAATAAAAGCTCACTAATGGAACGCATTCTTGCGGAAGGACCTAATTTCACCCCTAAATCTGTCCCAACTAATGCTTTGATGCCTTCAATTATACACACACAAAAAAAAGCGAAAACCCCCAGAAAAATCAATCAATGATCGAAAATAACCTCGGTAATAATTATGTTAACAACCATTTGTCCAGTGATTAGAAAAGTTATTGTAGACTTACTATAGTAAGAGGCATCCTTTTGTGTGCATTGAATTTAGATAAAGTTGGTCGTCTAAAGGAACATGCGATAGACATAAACATACATATTTCAGATTTATAAATCAACTAATAAAGTTTGTAGTTTGTAGTTTGTAGTTAGTTTTACTGTCGTAGTTGTATCAATAAACTTTAAACGTTTCTACTGTGACCTCGGACTGAAATCTTATTTAAAACAAAGCACTCAAAGATCTGATTTGAGAACGGAAAAAATACATACCGGCTAAATCAATCAATCAATCAATCAATCAATCAATCAATCAATCAATCAATCAATCAATCAAAATTTTTCCCATGAATACAGCCCCAACAACAGCCAGCATCATCATCATTATAAAACCATCACCATCCTACATCCCTCATCTTCACCATCATCACCACTATCACCATCATCATCAGCCACAACGACAACAACACAGACACCACTAACTGACCTTAGAGGCAACATACACGCCTCCAGCATCGTGTAACCCTGGTGGTCGAGTCGACAACACACTTGGCACCGATCCAAGACACTTCGTTCAAATCCTGTTTTGCGACTGATGGTAATGTCAACTTCTTGATCGTGTTTGATTTTGACGCTTTGTGAAATCAATTTTCCTCACAGAGACCCGGTGGTTTAATCAAGAGTCTCAAGATGTCTGAACCTGGCCAGTAAAAGAATTATGTCACAGGTACGTCTAAGGCCAATGTCCTTGTGATCTAGGAATGGCTTTATCGTTCTGTTCTATACCGAGTGAAAGTACTGTTCGATGTCAGCTGTGATTTAAATAACAATAATTGTCGGGTCATTAATACAGGAAGGTAGTAAATTCGTTAAGGCTATTAATGAAGAGATAAATGAAATATTTCATAGTGTTGATAAAAAACACCAGTATCACAAACTGCAGCACTCTGGTCACAAATAATAGTTCGTACTTTGATGGATTTAGCTCTAACGATGTACATATAACACTGTCAGACAGTTGGTGCAAAGAGTTTGTTTTTTCTTTTAGTGTCTGATTATATTAACTTCAAACTCTGGTCATAAGATCACTAGGCGGGGCCCACACATTTTTTTCTTCACAGAACAATCGAAAATAAAAGACACAAAAAAAAAACCCATACTTTATGCACGGTCCTCTAAAAACAATGAAGCCATTACAATGGGGTCTAGAGCATGACTTGATAAGAGGTGTACGCCCTATCTACCAACTAGGTGTGGAGTCACAGTGTCATCAGCACTTGCAATTATGGTTGTCAGTCATTTCTCAACCTTATCTGAGAATCTCTGGACCTAGCAGTTCAATCAGTGGTGTTATAAATACCATCATTTCACTTTGTCCTTTGTTTCTGTGCGGAATGTCACACAGTATACCGTCTTTCATTAGTAGCTACTGCAGTCCACACTTGGAATGTTCGCTGTATCAAGAATATTTTTAAAATGTATGTTTATTTTATGCAATAAGTATGTGTGAGTGTGTATGTTTATGTTTGTAATATGGCTGGTGTTTAAAAGAAATGTACGCGATGTAAAGCGCCTCGAGCTTTTCGGGGAATGAGGCGTTATAAAAATTCTCTTTATTATTATTATTATTATTATTATTACATTTATTGTAAATACAGCTATGTTGTCCCACTTATTTTAAAAATACCAGAATACATTTTTGGACCTGGCTCTCTTAAAACTTACAACCATTTTAAAAAATCATTGATGTCAGGAGAAACTTTTTCTCTCGTGATAAATATTTTTGTTCGATTTTAAGATCTGACGTGAAGTCATTCAATTCTGCCAAAATATTTTTTCTTTTACTTTAATTTCGAGACCACAATATGACAACGATTTTACAAAACAAAAAAAAACACAAAAAAACAAAAAAAAACAGATTTCACACCAACAATAACGACAACAATCATTACAATAGAAAAAAAAAAGTTAAAATAAAAATCCACAACATTTTTCAGACTTCATTGACCAGCTAATCATATGATCCGTCCATTCTTCTTTCCCTTCAAGTTGTTTGACGGTAGTTAAAACTCATCTCTTTAGTTCAGTAACAGTTTCTTTGACTAGAATCCAGATCTTTCCATAGATAATAAGTTGCGTTCGTTAGTGGATGTGGTCGAACATTGAATATATGATGTGAATAAATATTCCAGAAGTGAACGGTTCAGTGTTATGAGATACAAGCTAGCAAGACAAAATACGGCCATTCTGCACCAAACTGTCATTTCGCGCCCTTGATCTCACGTCTGCTGACAATAGAATCGCACTTGAAGTGCCAGCTGAAAGCCAAGACAAGTTCTAGCAGACGATAAGAGCATGCAATAAAAGACAAATAGTTGAAGGACCGAGTTTACACAAACTACTGGCAGAGATAAGAAAACTTTGCTGCAAGATTAATTTGCAACCAGTAATTGTCAACTCAGAGAGTGAACTCAAACAACAATAGCTCATGATTGTTTTTAGTCAGAGTTCACAGAGAATTCATGCTTAGGGAGAGTCATGCCATGTTTGAATGACAATATTTGATGACAAGACTTCTAGAAATATTCGTGAATTTAAACAGTACTTAAACCAGTTAGTTTCAAGTTTGTTTTTCATATTGCTCTTTGGCACCAAGACCAATAATTAATAGTTTCGTTTCAGAAGATTGGTTTGTTTTGTATTGTCCCTCAACTATTAGTTTTCTATTCAAGGCAACTTAAAATATAAGCTTCAAATTTCATAACGAAAAAATTCCGATTTAATTATGAGTTTCTTGTATAGCGAGAGATTGAGACTAAGATAAAGGAAGAGTTTTAGCCAGTTGTGATATTTTAGGCCTAGTGAGTTTGACATTTTCTCACTGTTCAGTGGTAATTTCCAAGCGCGCGCCCGCACGCACGCACGCGCACACACACATACACACACACACACACACACACACATACACACACACACACACACACACACACACACACACACACACACACACACACACACACACACACACACACACTATGCACACTGACTAGTTCCCTACACCTCTCACGATTACAGGATAAGGAAATGATAAATGAGTTTTCAGGTTGTTTTTTTTTCGCATGAAAACGTTAGCACAGACGCTAGGTTTGCGGTAACAAAATTAGACCAAAACATCTCCTTCTGCCCCGCTCTACACGAACCAAATAAATAGTATCTGGTAGATAAATCACTGTTTTGAACCACGGAAATTTCAACCATAGGACGCAAAATTATGAACATATAAGTATTTTATGAAAGACAGTACTACTTTCTAAGCCCTGCCCACAAACAATATTTCCATCTGACGTGTGTCCCCATCAAGAGACAGACATGACAAGTTGTCGAGGACACAGAATGCTGTGATGTCATTTCTTAAAAACACTGGTCATGAAAGAAATACAGTCTCGCATATTATAAATATAACAAATTACTTATTACGAACTTGTACGTTCCCGCCATTTTGGCTGACATGTGATTAATGGAAGTCGCATTTCTCTGGCTTTTGTTTGCGTCTTAATATATTTCACTTTATCATGTTATAAATATTCAGTTTTTTGTTTCTAATCTTGACAATTTAATAGTAAAAGAAAATGTGCTCAAGTTCAATCTGTCTTGTTCCACAATCACTAACTATCAATTTGAGGAGCAAAGTTATTTACTGTTATTGTTCTATTTTTTGTTCGCTCCTCTTCCGCAGAGAGCAGTTGGTCGACCTACCCTTAATTATTGAACTCAGATTTTGTAATGGCAAAGTGTACGCATGTGACAAATGTGTATTTGTTTACACCAAGAGTGGGTTTGCTCCCCTTTTGTAGTAGAGGACAACTCGAGAGATACTTCTCTACAAAGGGAGGTAATGAAACAATCTGCGAAGTTTGCCTTGACATGAAAGAAAGTAATTAAATTGCCATACAATAGTCTGTCAAACAAATTGAAAGTAGATAGAACTAAAATTACGCGTGTACTTTTTCCTTTCACAATCACCCAGACGGTGTGAACAAGGGGGACAATTTCAAAGGCGTTTCTTTTCACCTTTACCCTGATTTAAGCCATGAGAAAAAAGTTACTAGTCATTCTGGTCATGGTCCGGGATTTAGAAAAAAACACAAAGTAATTGTTTTAAAAAAAAAATTCCGCTCCAAAAATTCTGCAACGTTCACTTGTTTTGACAAAAACCCTTAAATTCTTGAACAATAACTTTTTTTTTAAAAGGCAGATCACACGAAGAAAAAAAGTTTGATCGATAGGAAATTATTCAATATTCACAATAGCTTGGTATTCTTTTTTACGGTTACTTCTAGAAACAAAAAGCGGTGATAGAAATTGTCCGGCATACTTTTTGCGAGCCGTATCAGCGGCAAGTCCAATGTTATTGTAAGTAAGAGGATCGTGTAAATGAACCAATGCAAGCACAAGCCTCTGACCCAGAGTACGTACAAACAGCTTTAACGCGAGAGTTCACACCTGACACAAAAGCGCGAGTGGAAGAGCATTGTCATCGCGCTAATGAACAGGAGGCGAGGACAAGCTCAGAAAGACACACACACACACACACACACACACACACACACACACACACACACACACATACAGAGAGACAGACACACATACAGAGAGACACACACACATACAGAGAGACAGACACACAGAGAGAGACAGAGATAGTCAGTGAGAAAGGAGATGCGCTCAGCAGACAAAGGCGCCTCTGTATAAGCATTTGTCTTGGCACTAATCAATAGAACAATCACACAGAACGGCAGAGACAAAAAGACA
>JAWQUT010000087.1:1883332-1893531 GCA_033807755.1 Ellobium chinense | reverse complement strand
CTGTGTGGAGGGAGGGGTGATGAAGATATAAAACACCATATTGGATGGACAGGGAAGGGAATGATTGGGATTGTTGCACTTACAGAGACAAGACAAGGAAATTGTGAGTACAAACATCTGTCACACTAATTAAGAAGTCGTTGTGGGGGTGTGGAAGGAGGGAAAAAATCTTTGCGAATACCCAAATGAAGATGGATGGATGGATGGATGATGGATGGATGGATGGATGGATGGATGGGATGGATGGATGGATGGATGGATGGATGGATGGATGGATGGATGGATGGATGGATGAAGATCAGATACACAATATAATATGTCGCAAAATGAATGGTCGCAGTTACTAGCGAAAGTCAAACTGACTGTTAGGACCTGATAAAGTGTCCTTCTATGTAATATTTGTTACGACACGGGGATGTTTGTAGACTTGGATATCTACATAATTATAATTTCCACGGCTTGAAGTTCTCTCGGTAACTTTCAAGTTCTGTATGCATAGATTGAACAAGAACTGAAAGCGTGAAATATTCAGCTGGACTTTAGAACCACCTTTATGAAGCTCTGAGGAAGTTTGTCGCTGAAAGACCAAAAGAAGAGAGTGGGAAACAACAGGATTTACTAGGTGTTGGTTTAAGTATTTTTTTTCAAAATGGTATTTACACAATTCTTGTATATAGGAAACTAATGACGGGCGTTTGTTACCAATATTAGGCAGAATATTTTAAAAAATAAACTTGAGGAATCTTTAATAATATAGCAAAACAACCAGCGACAACAAAACAAATAAACGGACATACAAACAAACAAGTAAATAAATATCTGTGAAGAACAAAGAAACAAACGAACAAATAAATAAACAAAATAAGTAACCAAATAAATAGATAACTGGACAAATGACAAATATTATTATTTAGGTCTCGGTAAAAAAATCTGGCTTTGTTATTATTTAAGTTTTAATTCCCTCGAATTAAAATTCTGATTCACATCCTCTTTACAGAATTTAATATTTGGTCATTTAAATCCTCGATTAAAAAATATGACCATTGTCAGTGTACGTTTCATATTTCCTCCTGATAAATTTAAACAAAGTTTATTTTACTTACTGTATTGCTCTATTCATTGTAAATTATTTTACTCTGTCAAAATTATGTATAATATCTGAGAAATTGATTTCTTAATCTGGCGAAGTTCAAGTGTTGCTGGAAACTGGGTGGATGAAAGTCTAGGTCTAGTGTCTAGTGTGAACTGCATTTTTCTTCATTCCTTGTGTAGTTTAACTTTAGAATTTGGAAATACAATAGTCTAAGGAAAGAGAACTCTGCTTTTTGTTGTTTTAATGAATACATGGTGAACGGAAGGTTTTGCTGTATAAACAATTTAAAACATGAGATATCAGATATGGTTTATTAGAATATGGAGCTACAGTGACGAAATGACACCTGGAATTGAAATCTGAATTTCTTCTGACGTTATTGCATATTATGTCAAAAAGTAAATGTACAGTTGATATTAGGTATCTCAAGATTGATTTTACTGTTTTAAATATTTCACATTAATTATTGTCCTATAATTTTATTTTTTACGCAGACCTTGCAAAATAAGAAGGCTATACTGCGCAATAATAAGTCACAAGTACAGGCTACTATTTGAATACACACCCATTCGCAGAGTAGCATTGTCCAGTTGCAGACATTCACATTATGGAATTCACGTCAACTACAGCATTAATACCATGTCACTTCACGTTGGTTTTCTTCCGTTGATCATCAAAATTTAGCAAAGAGCAGATTCAAATGTTTGTCAACAAATAATTACTCAACTGAGAATATTTTTTTTTTCCTTTTCCCACACAGAATTTTATCAAACTGTTATAGACGTTAGTAAGAGGAAAATTGATGAGGCTTGATTGTAGTAAGTAAACTAACTATCTATGGACACAACTAGGAAAAGGCTTTAACGAGCAGATAAATACCCATCAGAGATTTTTTTCCTGAATTATTACTCTATATAAAATAAATATATCATATAAACTCTCCGATGTATTATTAACAGCACCAGTAGAATAGAAGTCACTGTTTTAATTTGTGCCAGTAATGGTAGAATGTTGACAGAGTTTGGTTACATAAACTGAAAGTTGATTACCAAATACTCAGAGACTATGTGAATAGTACAGACCTCTTACATGCGTCCCTGGCATCCCGTAGTCCAACCACAAATTGTTGCTCAACAAACATGGACGATGCTGCTGGTGCAATCCTCAAACAAGCGCCGGGCATGTCCATAAGTGAGCTCTACAAAATCACTTTCCCAGCTCACTCACAGTCCGATCCCTGATTGAATGAGGGATGATTCCCAGAGTTGAGAGACAGAAAGAAAGAAAACACAAACACACACACACACCAGTGGCAGCAATCAAGACTCGGCTCCCAGCGCGCTCAGCAACAAGGGATCAACTGCTTGCTGCTGTTTGACGCGATGGTGATGGCGAGGATGATAATGAAGACAATTATAATACTGATGGCTCCTGTGTGTGAGCGCCCGGTGCCTGCTCCTAGAGCCTACCTAGAGCCATAGCAAAGAATAAGTTGCCTTCAGTAGCCGTAACTCCTCCCAGGAAAAGATTACTCTGCGAGGAAATTATCTAGAATCAAGGCAGGAGACAATGGAAGCGGCTCGTCTGGCCAATACAATGGCAGCGATGCCAGAGCTCGCGGGGCGCCGCCACTAGGTATTAGCCAATCAGCGAGCAGATGAGGCTAGTAGCGCGAGATCGGGAGTTTGTGAATGACATACCGATGCGGAGATGGCCGATGGAGGATGGATCGTCAGCGATGCTACCAGGATTATGACGGGACAGAGAGGGAGCGGAGAGAGATAGGGGAGAGAAAGAAGGGTGCGAGAGAGGGAGAGACAGAAAGAGAGACTGACGGAGATACGAAAGACGAGGAAGGTTGTAGGGTTTAGAAAATGAAAGAAAGAAAAAATGTCAGAACGGCACGCTACGGAATGTACACAGTATAACTGTATGGGATACAGCGAGTGAGAGAAAGAGACAGAGATAGAGAGAGAGAATAGCGCCGTGCCAGAAAATGATAGAGAAATTGAGAGACTGAAAGAGGTGTTTACAGATGTTTGGCGACGACGAGGGAGAGAGAGAGAGAGAGATGACTAGAGAATAAGAGAGAGAGACAGTGAGAGCCAAAAAAGTAGGAGCAGAAATGAAAAAGAGAAAAACAAGGGAATCTAGTAGATGGTCTTGGAGATCAGAAAGAAAATCATTGAAGAGATGAGAACATTGAGTTATTGTTTCTCACAAACATTCATATAATATATTTTCTACTTCATTCAAGATATTATAATTAATATATTTTTAAAACAGTGAGTTTACCCTGCACTGCGTCCTTAGTGAGCGCAGGATGAAAACCACTGACATTGCAACCAGTGACGACATAGCTGCGGTTCTGGCTTCTTAACAACGGATGACGTCACAGCATCACATGAAACTGCATCATCACGACTCTCGCTTAACAAAGCTTTGATATTATATCACATATTATATACTATAAATACATAGTATTTACTATATAATTATATATATTATGTCATGGCTAAAGTCGTGTCCAATTTTACTGGCTCCAGAAAGTCATCCTAACATATTTTACACACGATCACTGGGCACACGGGAAATGGAGAATATTGTTAAGAAAAGAGGCCAACGTTCAGAGAATATAAAACTGTATGACTGTACTAACACAATAAAGGTGAGGATTTGAACCATGGAGCCCTGGTTTCTGGCCGTCAAGGCGAGCCAGACATTCCTGTCGCTAGCAGCCCGCACGTGTTGTGTACTCAACATTGTTCAGCTTAATTCCAACCGTTTGTTGAATTTCACTGGAAGCTTACAATGATGTATATTTGGCCGGGAAAAAAACTAGACCAGGTGCATTTCGAGAGGGAAGGCTTGGCATTTGTGAAATAATGACTGTATCTTTGTAACGCCCCACAAACTTTCAACAGATTTTCAAATGTATTCGCCCAGAACTTTGTAACACAGTACAATGTAACAATCGTTACGGAACACTGAGGAGACAAAGGCTTGTTTACAAAAGTAACAGTCAGAGAAGGCGATACACTTAGACAGACAGACACACGGGTAAACAGACAGACAGAGAGAGAGAGAGAGAGAGAGAGAGAGAGAGAAAGAGAGAGAGAAACAGAGAGACGTACCTCTCAGAAGTAATACATAGTACAATGACATACATAAATACGAGTCTAATAATATCATCAAGTTCATGATTGTTGAATGAACTGGACTCTCCAGTGTTTAGAAAGTAAGGATTTCCGCACACTATGGAGGATTAAAGCACTTGGACATGGACTTTAATGCAGGGAATTTTAATAACCCCTCTTTGTCACGCATCTTTCTCGTTTTTTCTCTCTTTCTCTTTCTCTTCTTCACTTACTCCGCAACCAGAATGGCTGATCTCGGTGTGGCGGGAGGAGGAGAAGCACTGGCAGGAGACCCTACCCCTTCTCCTTTCCAGATCCGCCCCTGAATAACTCTTGTGTGCAATCATCCATCTGTCGGTATGATAATCGGTTGTCTACACCTGCACCGCCTCTGCGCTTTCGTGTTTTATTTTCAGTTGTGTTGTGTTTGTTATATATTTGTATCCTAACAATCCTATCTCTCTCAGCATCTGTGTGTCTAGATCACGCTGACTCATACTACAAACACTAGCGGTTACACTATGGACAGACTCAGTCCTGGGATAGACCCACACATCAGACGTCTATCATTATCGCTATTCGTCTCCTCCTCCTCCTCCTCCTCCTCTTCCTCCTCCTCCTTCTTCTTCTTCTCCTCCATCATCATTTTCCTGCTTCACAAGAGTAACATCAGCAGCAGACTTCCATCCATCCATCCACACCATAAACTTCAAACATAACAACAACAATAACGGCCTACAGCAATAAATGTTCACAAAGCCGTTAAGAAAACCATCCCGTTCTAGAAATGAAATACGGTCACAGAAAAAGACCACGCGACTATTACATCGGCAATTTGAGCGCTATTAAAACACCATTAAACTACTCACCCATTTTCCATGCCACCATTTTGGCCTGAATGGGCCGACAACTCTTCAAGACACTTGATTCGGAAACACGCCCTTGGCTAATGTTGTTTTTTTCTTTCTTTCTCTCTCTCTCTTAACCACAGAGCGCGACGTCTACACGTAGGAAAGAGAAGCTGTGGATCCACTGTATGATATTGAACGACATGAACCTTTCACTGAGATACTAAAAATAAGTAAACAATCAAAGTTTGTCGCTCTGAAAATTTTGAAAGGCTCTGACTGGTGTGTGTCCGTGGTAGAGTCTTAACTCAGTTCCACATACAACGAGGAAACAGCGAAACTTTCCGGACGACATACGACAAGAATATATTAATATCTTGCGTTCTTTATGTTAAATCTTGCATCAAGGAAGAATTCAGCCAGTTATTCTGACTAGAAACAGCTTCTTCACCCAGTAAATTTTAGCACTCAAACTTCAACAGATCAAAACCTAGAATTCACCACTGTCTGTATGCTGCATCTCCTCACTGACTGCATTCTCATACTCAAACTTCGACAGAGTGACCGACTTGTGAAATAGAACTAAATGTGTAGTTTGCCTAATATTTTGTTGAATTGAACAAGAGCACGACTTCAAGACATGAAGTTATGGACACAACATTTCTCAATTATTATTTTAGTATTTAACACTTTAAGAATGTCTTGACGCGGTCGAGTGAAAGTTTCCTGAACAATTAACACAGTACTACAATAACATCGTTGTAGTATAACTCCAGACAAGGGCATAAAATGTAGACTGAATTTAAGATTTCAGTGGTGTGATCTCAGATTAAATTAATACAGTAGCATGTCCGCCGCTTTCCCAAAACTGTCAGAAGTCCTAACAAGTTACTTTTAAGACTACAATGCATTTAACCAAACAATATTGCTGGTATTCACTGGATATCAATTAACTGGAATCCCATTCTAGTCATCTTGCCTCCGGTCAACCACATAAGTAAAGTCGGTATAGTAAGTAAACTATGATGCTTATAACATTAGATCTCAACTGTCTCTGTTGATTCTCCTGCGGTAACGGCTGGTGACAGGGCCAGGACAGGTGAGGTCCTGTGAGCACTGGCTGGCAGTGCAAGGTGGGGGACTGGGGGGCCACAACACAACACAGGGGACACTTTCCGCCACGGGGGACCTGGAGGGGGGGAGGGGGGGAGTCAAGAAGGGGGACTAGACAGAAGACAGAAGAACTTACTATCTGTCACAGGGGGGTCAAGGGAGGGAAGCGAGCTGAGTGACTTGGGACGGGCAGGAAAACAAACCAGAGGCTAAGAAATGAGATATTGGCAGCTTGTGCGGGAAGATTGGTCGTAACAGAGAATTAGGACAGGAGAAATGAAATAATGTTTCCAGTGAAAATTCTTTGAGATGAGTACTGGGGTCGGATATTCAACTCTCCTTTCCCACCCCCACCTCTTCTCCCCCACCTCTTCCCCCGAGTACTACAAAAATCTGATCATTTCAATATTCCAGTGTAACAAATTGTGTTTTCATTCTTTCTTTTATAATATTCCTCTTTCTTTGTAAACTTTCTGTCATCCCAAATTTTAGTGGGTCTTTACTCATGAGATGGAAGATCTAAGGCTACAGCCCCCTTTCCCTACCCAGGCCCGTCGTCAATCCATTTCGGAGCATGAGATGGGGAGAAAGGAAAAATAAAGAAGAGGGAAGGAGTAGGTTAGAAACATGTATAGATAGATAGATATTGAAGGAAAGTGAGAAAGGAAAAAATGGAAAGGGTCGATAGATTCATAACTAAGAAAAAAACGAAAGCAATGCTCACGGACTACGCTCCTGTCCTTCATGTAAGGACGTTTCGTGCCAGCCGCCTGTTCAAAAGATCGTTGAGTGAAAGGGGAAGTTTGGGGACTTATGCGTGCGACAAAGTTGTAAACTCTTGCACACCTACTTTCAACCCATGTTCTCGTTCTTATTCCCGATTTTATTTTCTGTCTTTCACAATTTCTTTTTTTTTCCTCTTCACAATTTCAAACTCCTGCGTCATAGCTTTTCTTGTTCCCTCCTCCCTTCCCACCCCTACTCCCCCCACCCCCCGTCACCTTTTCCTCTATTGTGTCTGGTGATCTACAGCCTACTGCTTTATGTCTTTTCTCAAACTCTCATTCCTTCCTCAGCCCTCTCAGCACTGGAAAACGCAGAAATCAGGGCTGCCACTCTGATTTTTGTCATTTCACTACATTCTAAGAACAAATTTCAGTGATTTCATCAAACACTCTTTTTAACCCTTTTCAAAGCATAACTCAGACGTAACACTTGTTGTTTAAATGTATAATTACATTTTGAGAAGGGATAGATAGATTAGACGAATAAAATGAACAATATAATTTAGTACCTGATTGTTAAATTTTTCTTTTCTTTGCAAAAATCAGTATTGAATATTTTCGTTCCTCTAAACTGTGAGCCAAAATGCTAATATAAATGTATAACATAAAATATTTTTTTCGCTTGCAACTTTTCACTATATTATCTCATTCTTCGTATTTCCTTCAATATATCAGTAGAAAAAAAAAACTCTCAATTTCACTCGACCTAGTGTAAAATCACTGAGAGTGGCAGCCCTGGTATGATTCTATTCTGAACCACTTGTTGAACTGGGCTGTGCTTGGCTTGCCATTTCTTCTCCTCTCCCTCCACGGCCGCCTAGCCTTTGAGAAGCAGAGTCTGACGACACGGCCAGAAAAGGCTTGATTTCCTTTGAAATATTTATTTAAGTTTTTGAGATGTTGAATCAAGGGAGAAAGGAGAGTGCGAGAGAGAAGAAGAATAGGAATAAAGACAAGAAAAGAAAGAAAAGATATTTCTGAGCTTGGAAACTATGCGGGTTGAGAGTGGCTCGAACTATCCAGGTCTAACTTACTGGAGGAATAACAGACAGGACTGATTCGATATCTATTTACTCTTTCTTCTTCTTCTCCCTCTTCTTCCATTCTTACCCTTTCTTCTCTCTCTCTCTCTCTCTCTCTCTCTCTCTCTCTCTCTCTCATTATTTTATATTATAATTACTATTATACTTCTATCCATTCTATAAATAATATCGTTTCCCCTTTTCCACTCCCACCCTTGGTAATCCTACAAGACAAATATGTTCATGAAAATGCGAATTTTCGAAAAGTATCATTTACAGTGTAAGTCGCTGCGCTGCAGTCTATTATTTACAAACCAGTCGGACTTTCTCAACCCAAATCTGACACTCATTTTCAATTGTGACTAGAAATAATATTTACTAATTACCATTTACACCGTCTGTTTCTCTTATCATAAATGCCACATCTGCTTCAACTTCTTCCGATTCGTTTTGTGGAGAAATTTTTAACAAAGTATTTATTTAAAATCTTTTCAATGACCAGGAGATCCCCAGAAGACAATGGCAAAGTTTTATGGCTTAGACCCGATTCAGAGGGAACAACTTGTTCAGAGAAGTGTTGTAATTTACAGTAATACTGGTGTATTTTTGAAACACATGTGTTTGTCCTGATACTTTCTCCTAAATGTGTCCCGTGTGTATTTCGTGTCATAATTCCATCATAATGAACTCATTCAGGCCTGGCACAGATGTCCTTTGTTACAAGTTTTCATAATGGCCATCTTGGAAGATTTTCAATGTAACATTCCCTCAGTCCTCGCTCAGGACACCGGAAAATCTACCTCTTCTTTCTCTCCAGTCTGAATAGTCTCCCTTGCTCTTAACAATTAATACAGTGAAAGGGAGACCATAAAAGTGGAGGTAATTTAGAGCGAAGCCAGATTGTAAAAATTTCTGTATTTGAAGTGCTAAAACCTTTAGTGAAAGACAGAGCTGAGTTTCCATTGTGGACAGTCCCAAGTTTCTTTCGTGTTTTGTTCCGGTGCTATTGAAGATCCCTCATAGAGAGTTCCTTTAAAATGTGAAATTGCTGCAGAATAGAAGAACGTTCGCCCCAGCCGGTACAAAAGAGAAGCAAATAAAAAGGAAAAGTGACAATTACGACCATTCTTCACGTCTCATGTGTGTCTACGCTCGAGCTCGTCTGTGTGCGTCCCGGTTCCTGCTAGCACCAAAATTATAATCATATGTACAAGTTATTGAAATCTACCACAACCCCCCCTCCCAACCCCTCCCCGTCCCTTTTCACACCTAGCTTAAAAAAGGGAGAGCCAGTGAAAGGACTTTTAATGTGAACGATTTTCCACGTCTGTTATTCTTTACAATCTATTTCAACTGAGAAATGTGCAAATCATTTCAGTCCTGGGTTCCCTGGTATTGTGTTGTACATTTAGTCTTGGCCTCCACATGTTCCCAGCTGCAGGATTTCATTTTTAATAAAATATTTACTTGTTTAATTACAACTGCTTCGGTGCGCCTCTGAATTTGCGAATATGCAAAGGGCACTAAAATGTGGTATTGCGGTCTCCAATTCGTCTTAGAAAGTAGGAAATTGTTTGGAAGAAAACTATCACGAGAAAGTCAAATTCTGATTAGGGGTTTGCGATTTTAAAGCGAGAGGGAGGTGAGGGATAATTCTATTTGCTTGTCATAGTGTCTATGGTGGTCGTGGTGTAAGAAAGGGGTCTGTGTGGAACTGTGACACCGGTAGTGCGTTAAGTTGAGGACTCAGACAGGATCATTACCTCGACATACACCACAACCACCCCCCTCCTTGCCACCCCCTCACTGCCTCTGTCTGGAGACTGATTCACTGTGGCTTCTCAGCACTGCACCGGTCCAGATTTCGCTGATCACTAGCATTCCAACAGTATCGTTCGCTTACCGTAGCCAGGTACCCATTTTACAGACGGCTGGACTGAGGAAAAGTAAATCAAATGCTTTTCCAAGGCATTTACCAACACAATCATGACAAGATCTGAACCCACTTCCTGTGAATCTCGAGTCCACCGCCATACCCACTCTGCCATGCTGCTCTAGTCTGAAGCCATCATTCCTCCCAAGCTGTTTCTTTTGACATTACTAGACAATAACATTTGGACTTCCATCTTGACAACCTTGGAAAGCTCGCTTCCGGTCACTAGTTGAGCCGGGGAGGTTGGGAGGTGTACGTGGTTTTGGGG
>JAWQUT010000087.1:1838764-1865813 GCA_033807755.1 Ellobium chinense | reverse complement strand
CCCAGTAATCTCGATTCAACTCCCCTTCATGTGTGTCTTTGGTTTTAGCTGAGAAATAAAGGAAGAACTGTCAAACTCTGTTCATCTCTGGGCTTTCTCTCGTTACGGTAGTTCATGAAACTTTTGCAACATCAACCACTCTAGAATCGAGAAGAAACTTTTTGTATTCAAAATGGCTTATGATCTTCTATTACGAGCAAGTTTTCCCAAACCCAGCCCTCATCTCAGTGAGAAGAAGGAATGAGTGCTCACGATAATTACAAAGAAAGAAGAAAATTCCAGTCACCGCCGAGGCGATAGCGTGGGAAATGTCCTGAAAAGCGGAACAAGTGCAGTGTCGCAGCACCAGGGAGGATCTTCTACTGGTGGCTGAGTACACCACGGGACGCGCTCGACAGCAATTTGCTCAACTTTACCCACAAATTATCCTGAATGCAGGCAACTGACACTGAAGGCAGGAGATAAAGATTACAGCGGCTTTTTCTTTTTCTTTGTCTAGAGTAGACGGAAGATGATGGTCTATTGATCCCTGAACGACTTACTGAATTCACATTAGCCATGAAGAAACACCGTAATGACAGAAGTCGATATTTGAGTGAAATACTCAGCATGAGCTTCCAGCAAGATGTCATTGTGATGTCATTGTGATGTCATTGTGATGTCATTGTGATGTCAGTGTGATGTCATTTGACAAAGAGAGCACAGATGTGCAGTGAAGAATTTACTAAATACCCAACTCGAATTCAACTCGAATGTTAATGCCAGTCTGTGCTGATTCCTTTGATAATTTAGTAATATTGTTATATCTTCTGCGAACAGTTCATTTACGTGTTTTTATGGAATGATGGTTTTTGTTAGACGTAATGAGATGTTTGACATGTTATAGACTTGAATTGTGCCAATGTTTGCATACAGTGAACGAATTTCTTTTGTGAGGTGAAAAGGTGTCAGATGCGATCGTGGAAGCGGGTGGGGGAAGGAGGGTTGGGGGTTAGACTGTAAGTAATGTATGAGGTGTGGGAGTCAGTGATAAGGAACATGGATTATCACAGTTAGACTCACGGATGGGTGTCAAGTCGGGATACATTCGTGGTAACAACGATATAAATTTTGTCATCTTCATAACTATAATTAGGCTTGAGAGTTTTTATCTTGCTTTTGAGGGCAGGGGTGAAAAGTATACATACTATGTGTTTCGGTCTAGGAAAACAATAAGGACAAAAAAAAAGAGAGAAATTAGTCTCAGCGAGAGAGACAGAGAGAGAGAGAAAGACAGAGAGAGAGGGAGAGAAAGAAGACAAGGGAGAATAGAAGAGATGGAAAAGATACCGCAAAGGTGGAAGAGCGACAGACAAAAGTATCAAAACGTCATTAATTTATTTTGAAAAAGTTGGT
The DNA here is from genome assembly GCA_033807755.1 of Ellobium chinense. Classification (NCBI taxonomy): domain Eukaryota; kingdom Metazoa; phylum Mollusca; class Gastropoda; order Ellobiida; family Ellobiidae; genus Ellobium; species Ellobium chinense. The sequence continues at coordinate 1,864,418 of JAWQUT010000087.1, read as the reverse complement.
TCCCATAACGAAAAGCAACTCGTCTATTTAGACTCATAATATCGCCATTATTCTTCCCAGAGCTCAGTTTTCAAATCTAAGCCTGGTGGTTTTCTCCCTTGCACCCGCCTGCACCAGCGGTTCTCCCCCCTGCTGGTAAGTTCTTTCCCACCAGTGCTCACAGACACAATACATCTCCCGTGAGCCGGCAACAATAGGTTAGTACTCACTAACTCGCTCTGCACCTGCACATGCAGCTCTCACACAAGGAGTGCGGTGCTTTTTTGGGTCGCCTAAAAATATTTGTAAAATATAAGACTCAGGGTTTGGGTTACAGAAAATAACGTCTGGCTCTGAATGGATTCAGAACTTACAGAAAAATAATAATACAACGGCAAACACAATAGAACAATAAACACGACAGAAATGGATAAATAAACAATCGCATGAACGACGTTGAAATAACGATAGCAGAAATATCATCAAATTCTTAAAACCAATATTTTTGGTTTCTTTCAGGCCTAAACAACTAACCAGCCAGAGATTTCCACTAGCATAGTTAGAATGTAATGTCATATATACCGACATCCGAATATATAATGATATCATTCACCTCCTAACTCAAAACATGTCGGATTCAAAGGCCTGGTAGAGTCAAATATTTACCATTTTCCTACATTCATTAAACACGATGAAACTTTCCTTTTCCCCCACAAAAATGTTTCTTTGAATGTCTCGCGGATTCACTTCATATCTAACTTACACAATGAACTGCAGCAATGCCGGTGATGAGAGCTGCCACTAACCAAAGTCGAGGCTACCAACACACCAAGGTACCACGAGGACTAAAACTCGCTGTCTCAGTCTAACTGTAGCTTGGTAGATGGTGAGTATCAATGAAATAACTGAGTGAGAAAAATGTGTGGAGTCACTGCAAATCTCGGCTGACACTCACACACTTTGTGACGATATCGCTGATTACAAAGTCGGTAATCTGCTCTTAACTTCTTAGAAATGACCACACGATGCAGCGACTATCAACGGACATCTGCAACCTAGCGAAAATGTCTTCGATGATCTCCTCCCCCCCCTCCCCTCCCCGTTGTTGTTGTTGTTGTTGTTGTTGTTGTTGTTGTTGTTGGTTTTGTTGTTGGTGGTGGTATTAATAGTTGCCAGGCTTTACTCCGATTTATCCGGCATATCAGAAAGGCCCAGGTTGTTGTTCACTCTACTCCCATTTTGTGCTTTGTTCCCAGAATGCATTTTGAGCGTGTCTGAGATGTGGTGTGCGCGGACTAAACTAAACTCAATCATCAGTTTTCAATTCTACTCTCGCCTACCCATTTCCACTGTCATTCTCAATTTGAATTCAGACACTTTAAGTTCATCTTTGGAGCCCATTTTAATGTTGTCTTCTTTTTTCTGAGTTCAGTTTCCAGGCCTGTCAGTAACCTGCTTTCAGCTGAAAAAAAAAGGTGCAAGAACCATTGAAAACATGTCGAGTTATGGCCTTGTCCGGACGGTGTAAAATCTCCATCTCTAAGTCTGTGGATTATAACAAGCAGGCATGCAAAGTGACATAAATGAAGAGGTGGTCTCGTATAGGGGCTATAGTTCTACATTGTAAACCAGATTAAATATCAGCTACTAAGGAGAGAAAGAGAGAGAGAGAGAGAGAGAGAGAGAGAGAGAGAGAGAGAGAGAGAGAGATGGTCACAAAATAGGCTAATCACAACTACAGAATTCGTTTCGTACGACGCTATTGGCCGCGGCTGAAGAATGACAATGGTCTATTCACGCTTTCTTATCTTGTTGGAATAGACATTACTGTTAAGTCTGATGAAGACAACAAAACCATCCAGTAAATTATGAATAATCTTTCAGCTGATCAAAAGAAATTTGATGCCTTGGCATCCAGGTAGTGTTCTAGCATAGATCTGAGATTTCCCTCACTGGCTGTAAGAGCTCACCATTGAAAGAAGACAGAGAAGGAAGAAATCACTCCCACTTTTTTCATATTTTTTTCGTCTTAAATCACATAAATGTCAATGAAGCAAAACCCATAGAAACAAAGCTGGTGCCAATTATACCGAGCTGTTCTCCGGCAGTCCTATGGAGCAAAGAGTTCTCGCGGTGCTCATTATATTTTAAGACAATTCTCAACTCGGCTTCCCGTGGACAAAACAATTCATTTGGGACTGCAAAGACGGATTGTCAAGTCATAATTACAGCTCCAAGTCGGCCATGGGTTATCACATCCCGAGGGAACAGGCGAGGGGGGGATTTGAAAAGGAAAATAGAAGAAGAAAAGTCTGGGTTCCCTCAAGGTGAGTGTCTAACACCTCAGCTCTTTGTCCGCAAAATAAAAGACTGGGGGCGGATCTAAGGGTATGCCAGTGCAAGCTTACACTTCATACAGAGATAGTGGCTTATCTTCTCAGCTATGGCTATTATATTATTTCACTCACACTCAAGTCTTCTCGCTCACTTTTTCCCAGCAACCTCTTCTTTCTCCCACAGTCTGGCTGCAGCCCACACCCTCATATTTCTTGCCGTACTTACAACATACTGGTTAAGAAATAGGGGAGCCTTGTTTCTAGCCAAGACAAGAATAAAAACAGACATTAATACCTCGTTCGTAGACTGTGGGAAAGTAAACAATTTTTATAAAATCTTTGTCTGAAGAGATCATTGTAGTGTTTTTGGAGCGAGAGCTCACACTTCAACTTCAGTTTCTCAGATGTGTAATTATTAGCTGAGACATATCATTCAAGACAGATGAAAAGATTTTTCAACACTGCATAATGAATGCATACATTCAGTCCAGAGGGAAACTTAAACAACAATAGCCACAAAGCATGGGGTACCACAACAAAACTGGGTCACTGTGATCTCAAAAAATTCAGCTACTTATTCGAGTCCCCAACTTTAATCTCAGTGTTAGAGACTGATAAGGTAGATATTTAGCGGACAGACACTGAGCCAGTGGTTCTTAATGACACCACAATGTCAATACTATTCTATTATTGTCCACTGACCACCGTGTAGACTATGTACGAGGCCAACTCGAGAATATTTCATGCCTAATCCAACAAGTGCTCAACATTTCACCAGTGGAGACAAACACTTGTTTTCATATTGAACCATTAGATTATCTCATCATGCATCGGCTCACGTGGAAACAAGAGACAATCTCCAATATAAAGGACTAGGTGTACGTGCATGTTGACTCTCCCCTCACCGTGCCTCTGTATTGTAAGCGAAGTTATTTTACCTAGCCACACCGTGACGGCCACGGCCTGCAGGATATCATTAAAAGTATCATTGAGAACAGAGGGGGCGCCACGCTAGGACGAGCTCGGATGATAGGGACCTGTCACCTGCCTAAACTGATAAGATAGTTTCAAACGATACAAAAATTCAGACAAGATACTTTCACTAGTTCACTTTTATTCCGTGATCAGTAGAAAATATTGTCATAGCTGTACTGAGCAGAGGTACGTGTGCTCAAGCTTCTCCCACACAGACAATAACAACAACATTACTGGGCTGTAGCCAAGGTCGAACAAAATGCCAGCTAAGAGTTTTGAATCTCAGGCAATCTAACCTCATTAGTATGTAAACAGCAAGTGACAGCGTGATCAGCTACTGTTTAGGCTGAATATATTAATAGTTAACTAGTCCTACGCTTATGTCGCTTTATTGTTAAGTCACGTCAACTGTAAGACGTCTGTGTGATAGTCACCGCTTTAATGTATTTATTCTCACTCAAAACTCTCCAATCACATTGCTCAACTTGCTGTTCAATGTGTTAAACTTGTTGTCAAGCTTGTCAGAATTATTTCGATTTTGGAAGTTGAGTCGGCTGGGCATGAATGAGGGTTGGGCCGAGTCAGTCCGTTGATGGAGGGCATACGGTGCTCACAAATATCTTACTGGTCCATCCTAGTGTGGAGATCTGGAGACAACAAGCTCAGACACATAGGAAGCCATTCATTATGGCGTCTTTTATACCCCGCAAACCAAGCAGATCGCAAGTGGATACCGCGCTGTTGTTTCATTTCTGTCTGTGAGTGTTCACAATATGATAAACCGCCGTTCCCTGCACCTGTGGATGTTTTGTGCACCCGTAACAATAACATGACGTAGGTTTCTCATGCCAGGAGTGGTGGCGTCTTTCCGGTCCAAGAACTGTTTTATGTTCTCTCTCCTTGCACGGTTACATTACACGCGATCGTGCCCCGCTCAGTGCGAAAAGAAAACATCACTATTGACTAGGAATAAAACTACATGTACCACTGAAACTTGCTGAAGCTTGTTCTTCTACCCCCTCCCCCCTAACCGAGAAGCCATCCCCATTCTTTTCCAGAGAGGAAGTTAAAATTCAAAACTACCAGGTAGGCGCTATTCTTCCGTCCCGGTTTTGATACAAGGCTTCTTATCACTGGGCCCTTCAAGCCCCCCCCCCCCTCCTCCCTCCAATCTCACTAGATTTGCGGAAACTGACCGTCTGATGTTACAGTGTTACCAGGCAGGCAGAATGCCCTGACCCGATAAATGCCTTTGTAGTTAGAAACTTCAAATAATGATATGTTGATCTGTCTTGCTTTGTGACATTCCCAGCTGGATAAGCTAGATTGTAGTGTCAGCAATCTTGATCCAAGCCCTTTTTAAAAAAAAAACAACTCAATGGCTTAATTCCGTAAAGTGATATGCTAATTCTTGGAAATCTACGCATTACTCGTCATAAGCTGCATTTGGCGACCTTCTGACATCACGTGACGCTGCTTCCGAACCAATGAAATATCCGACATCTGGTTGCTGAGTGTCAAGGTGTTGATTCTGTTGTGATGTCGTCTTGAAAGTGACTCCATGTTTCCAAGTTGTTTCCCGTCTTGGTTATTTTGATCAACGAAGTTCACTTGTTGCTGGATGAGCGACTTGTATAAGTACCAAACAGAATAGTTGATCTTTGCCATACAGAATTCATGTTGCGGAAACTATCATCTTTTCACATAGACAGCAGCATTGGCAGCCGCCAAATCGCTATAGAAGATACAGTTGAGGTCTACCCAAAATGGCTGAGAATATTCTTTGGAAGCAACCCAAAATATCTCTCCTGCTCACCTGTTTGGTGAGAAGAGGTTTTGACTTCTGTGGACTGTCGCATTTCACTATCAGTGCCAGTGCCTTCTACAAGGGAGATAATCCTAACACGGCAGTGCCAGTGCCTTCTACAAGGGAGATAATCCTAACACGGCTTCTGGGACAACTCCACGAGAAATCCAATGACTTGTATGTACAGGAGAATCTCTTTCTTCCAACCTTTCTTCTACACAGGTGCAACAGTTGCCAAAGTTCGTTTGATAAATGGAAGAGCAATCTAGTAAGGTTCACTGCAGGGTGTCGGGTTGCACTAGCATAACAAGAGATTGTTCCCAACAAGATCTCTGCAATTTACGTGTAGTGGAAAGAGCTGTCTAAGATTTGTAAAGCCCAACCCACTTAGCAGAGCTGCATAACAAGCTCAATGTCCCTTTATCAATGCCGCCTGTTATGAGGTTGGAGCGTCGCGCTATTAGACATATAATTATTTGTTTATATTGCCATATGCAAGCATGACTGCACAGACAGGGGAACTTATTCAAGCTGTAAAGTTTGAGAAAGGCGCACATGGCATTGAGCCTTAGATAAGAGCAGCGGCACAAACGAATCGTGAATAATACCAAGTTTTATTCTTCAGGTGTCGAGCCGGAGTATTCCATAAACCATTTAGCGGCAATACCGACCCGACCGACCAGGGCAACTTATGTGTTATGGAATCAAATATCCTTGGGAAGAACGTTCACCCTTGAATAACAAATAACGTCAGTTTGTAACTTGTTCCACCAACTTACAGACTAGCGGCTGATGAGGCGAGGAGAGCATATGCTAATTCAGCATTGTAGTCAGTTTTATATATGATATAATGTGGTATAAAAACTCCTGGCACTTTCGTTACAACCCACAGTCATGAGAATACATGTCATAAAATTCTTTTCAACTCCAGCCGGAATCCCTCAGTGTCTATGTATAGGCGAATCCCACTCGCTATTTCACGTTTTTGGGAGTTAAGCGTCGACGCCCCTCACTGTTATGAACGTAAGTTGCAAAACAGCGAAAAAAAGAAAAAGAACAGCTGAAATGGCTGAAGAAGAATATTATTGTGAATAGATTAATTGGAGGAATAAATATATACTGAAGCACACATTTGAATTCTATCATTTAGTTCTGCTCATTTTCCGGACGATAAAAATGAAAGAGGAAGCTCTCCTGCCCCTTATAACGAACTATACAAACAGGGCCGTAGTTGCACCCAATCTCTCTCCCGTCCGCCCCGTCCCCTCCTTCCAGAAGTTTTGGAAATATCACTACAACTTACAACACAACTCAAGCCCAGTCCTAATGACCTCACAGTTTTGCAAATCTTTTTACGCTTCATGTCTTACAAGAAATGTCCACCCGAGCTAAGACTTCCAGTTCTCTTCTTCTTTCTAGTTTCCTGACCAACAAACTATCTTAATGTTTTCTTATACAGTGCTTTAGAACTTCACCCCAGACTCTCACAACCATTTTTTCCAAGTTCCCTTCAAGATCCACTAAGGAATTCTAGCTTCAATCTTGACACATTCACCAATTCACAGATTTCTTTATCTGGCCATTACCGCCAAGTCACCCTCTGTCATCCTCCCTACCACCTCTCTCATCATTTCTACCACTCCTCCAACAACGATTCTCACTTCCATTACACCTCTCAATTACCATCTACCCCAATCACCCCTCTATCACCTCCCTACCATCCCGGTACCAACCCTCTATCACATCTCTACCATCCCTGTGACAACCCTCTATCACTTCCCTACCATCCCTGTACAAACCCTCTATCATCTCTCTACCATCTCTGTACCAACCCTCTATCACTTTCTACCATCCCTGTGCCAACCCTCTATCACCTCTCTACCATCCCTGTACCAACTCCTATCGCCTCTCTACCATCCCTGTACCAACCCCTATCACCTCTCTACCATCCCTGTACCAACTCCTATCGCCTCTCTACCATCCCTGTACCAACCCTTATCACCTCTCTACCATCCCTGTACCAACCCATCATCTCTCTACCATCCCTGTGCCAACCCTCTATCACCTCCATACCATCACTGTACCAACCCTCTATCATCGCTCTACCATCCCTGTGCCAACCTTCTATCACCTCCATACCATCTCTGTACCAACCCTCTATCATCTCTCTACCATCCCATGTGCCAACCCTCTATCACCTCCATACCATCCCTGTGCCAACCCTCTATCATCTCTCTACCATCCCTGTACCAACCCTCTATCACCTCTCTACCATCCCTGTGCCAACCCTCTATCACCTCCATACCATCCCTGTGCCAACCCTCTATCATTTCTCTACCATCCCTGTGTCAACACTTTATTACATCTTTACCATCCCTGTACCAACCCTCTATCATCTCTCTACCATCCCTGTGTCAACCCTCTATCACATCTCTACCATCCCTGTACCAACCCTCTATCACCTCTCTACCATCCCTGTACCAACCCTCTATCATCTCTCTACCATCCCTGTGTCAACCCTCTATCACATCTCCACCATCCCTGTAGCAACCCTCTATCACCTCTCTACCATCCCTGTACCAACCCTCTATCATCTCTCTACTGTACCATCCCCGTTCCAACCCTATATCACCATTTCTACCAACCCTCCACCTATTCACCACCCTCCATCATTACCTTTCTATGACATTTCACGCACTTTTCATCTCCTCCTCCCCCNGCCCCCCTCACCCTCATCACCATCACCCTCTATTTCCCTTCTCTTTTTCCTCTATCACCAATCACCTCTCAATCACTCTATCATCCTTTTTACCGACCTTCCGCAATTTCTCTAGGACCATCACCCATCACCCTTCCATCACCATCATCTCTCTATTTACCTCTACAACCCATCCCTCCATCATCCTTTAAGACCATCTACTATCCATCACCTCTCTACTACTCCTCTATCACCAGTCTGCTCTCACTCACCCATCCCCAGCTAGCCCCCCTCCCCCGACCTTCGCTCCTTTTCTCCCATAGACTCCAGAGGAAGATCGAGCCATGTCTCTGACAGTAATAAATCAGTGCAATGTTCAACGGCATATTTTATGTATGTCACCGGTATCTTTTAAGTATATCATATCTCGACGTTTTTTCGATGAAAATATGGTTTCACGAGCCCTAGCGACAAGCGGCACCAACGAAAGCCACATGCAGATCTGGAGATCTATCTCGCCCTGGATATTATAAAACCTTTTATCTGTTTGTGCAGATTCCCCTTAAATAAAAAGATGCTGGACCATTCCATGGAAATGTCTAGTCAGTTACTATGCAATCAAAGGTGCAGTATTTGGTATGACAGAATATCCAGTTCAATCATAATTAGATACATACGTGTTCCTGGATAGGCAAAAATATATGAGATAATTTTACTTTTTGAATACTCAGTTTCGCAAGTAATGAGGCGCCTTTTAATGGAATTAGCCTGTTTTTTTTTTCTTCTATCTGCAGTTCTTCAGAATCTTGCCATCAACATTTGCAAGACAGAAAATTCAATGTTCATTTTCCACCGTATCTTCATTTCCCACCGTATCTTCATTTCCAGTCAGAAATTCCGTGTACAACTCGCAGGCACGTCAGGGGAATAACTCCACACAACAATAGACGATTAATACAGCGCTTATCTCCCCCTTACTCTCGACAGCAACTATCCAACCAATCTTTCTTCTGCATGTTTCCCTGGCCGCTTCCTTCATTCCACAGTGGCAGAAGAACTGTAGAAGAAATGCCTCCAGATGGCGCTACCGAGTTCCGACCAGCCAAGAGGAAAATGATGCTGTATTACCAAGTCCAGCTCGCTTCAGCAGTGGTGCTGATAACTAAGGCCTGGGGAAACAAGGGGAGAGTTTGNGGGGGGGGGGGGGGGGGGGGGAGGGGAGAGAGCTGTGCACTTTACAAAAATTTATGCCAATGACCATGCCCTAGGATATCTCGTTTACTATGTGCCCCAGCTATCCCCCAGAATTTTCACTGCAAACAACCATAAATGATGGTAGCACTGTGCCCCATGCCTGACCCCTTCCCACTGTAGGCCTACCCCTTTAAGTTACGCCCATGATCTTAATACGAAACGAAAGTAGTTCATAGCTCTGCTCCATGATCATACCGATGGATGTAGATATTTCAGGAATACAGTTCCCCCCAATTTTCGTTCTAACCATTAATGAAGCATCCAGTGTGAGGGATGCGAGAGATGGAGGGCAAAGAATGTTTTTGGCTCAAGATATCCTCGGCTTCCATTGCCGCAATGAGGCGTGGATTTCACCTCTTCCGACCGAGTGCGGAGACATTTGGTTCTTGTTTCACCCCAAATATTGAATAATCTCTGTAAATGAGGAGAAAGAAGCCTCACAGATCATTAAACACATGGAATAGATCTTATAGCATGGAGCTGCATTTTGTAAACTGTTTTATTTCTCGCTCTAGCGCTCAGCTTTAGATACATGTCTAGAGCTTTTTACATTCCTCTATTTCTGACTTGTCGGGATGTGCCCATCTCGCAATACCAGTTACATATTTTGACATATTTAAGACGCCTCCACAAAAAAAAAAANTATTTTAAAAAAAAAAAAAAACAACAACTTTGTGATTCGCCGCCAAAGATGGTGGACAGTGGATCAGTTGGATATGCTGGTCATAAGCCTTAAGTATAAAATGTCATGGAGAACTAATAAAAATGCTAGAACACTAATTTTCTTACTTGATGTGAGTCATTCAACTTACAGCTCATGAGATCTGACTGGTGGAGTCATTCTGGTTTTTGGTTTCTTTATTACTCTAATTTGGGAGGTGNGGGGGGGGGGGGGGGGAGAGAGAGAAAGGTTTGCACTTTCAAAATGAGATGAACATTGGCAGCATTGAAATAAATCTCTCGGTCCTGTGACTTTCTCTTCCTGGACAAATTCTGATGTTATTGGACATTCACACACACACACACACACACACACNAAGGTTTGCACTTTCAAAATGAGATGAACATTGGCAGCATTGAAATAAATCTCTCGGTCCTGTGATTTTCTCTTCCTGGACAAATTCTGATGTTATTGGACATTCTCACACACACACACACACACACACACACACACACAAACACATCTGCCAGGTGTTTGTTACTTGAACCTTGTTTAGCCCAGTAGTGACTATGGAAGTTTGCCAACATTGATGTCCCAGCACCATCAACCATCATGATGTGGGACACGACAGAAACAATATTATCTATGGTAGAGAAAGTGATAAAAATGTCACGGCATGGGCATCTACTAATGGGGGCATCATGGTGATCACAGAAACAAGGAACTAATAACAATGATAAAAATCCTGTAGGAACGAACTGGATCACATAATTATTTGTAACAGTCGATGTTCGTTTTTCTTCAAGGTTCCCCTCAACAGAATGATGTCAATAACTAGAGGTCAAGCTACCGTCCACAGCAGCAGTAGAGTAACCGAGCAGTAAGACAGTAAGATACAAGATGATGGGGAAAGAACAACAGAAAGGACTCTACAATAACAACTAGCGCAAACCCAGCGCAATATTTTGCATAGTTTTTACAAAACGAAACGCAATAAAAGAATTTTGGGCAAAATAAATGAGTATCACTCCCGAAGGCAGGAAAACATCCGCTTTCTTAATTCATTCCATAAATCCCTGGAATTAACCAGCACTTGAAAGCCAATCTCTGAGCTCAGCCCCCCCTCCCCCCCTCTCTCTCCCCCTCTTCCTCCTTCCCTCTCACTGCACCTGTACGACGGCGGCCGATATCTCCAGTTCTCTTTAAGCCGCTCACACGTTCAAACAACCATTATCAATTCCTATAAGCAGCAACATCTTCACAACAATCAGCGAGTAAAGAAAACATTGAGTTCATGTACGGAGCGAGAAATCACGCGCCGCTTTGAAAAATTGAGGAGTCTTTTCTTCTCTGAGTTCCTCTTCGCGTTTTTCGTTTCTTTTTCCCTTCTGGCCAGGCGCACTTTTTGTTCACAGGGGCCAGAGATAATACTCAAGTGGTTTTGTTTCAACTCGCGTCTTTCATGTGCGCTACTCCGCTAAGTACGTGTTGAAAGAGTGGAATTTATGGGCAAAACTTAGACCTTGCTTGAAACAGCTTGATTTTAAACAGAAAAAAAAAATGGCCATGCTACAGAACAAAGGCTTGGTTTTCAAAGATAGTCTAGTGCTTACTAGTTCCCGTATCGCACGTCCCAATGCACGCTAAATAAAGTTGATGCGACTTGTGAGAATTTTTTTCCTCCTGAAGTGAAAGTGCCTCATTTTGAGACACACGAGACCACGTGATTAAATGCAGCCAAAGTCAAGATGTCTTCTGTATTGTGACATCTTCTACTTCCGCTTATCGTGTGCAAGTAAATAAAGACAGCAAGTCCCCAGATTATGTTTCAAGGGTTAACAGCAGAAAAAAATTGCTCATGCTAATGAAGGAAAGCACACACACACACACACACACACACACACACACACACACACACACACACACACACACATACAAGAGAAAGATCAATTATAAATTTGTTGCAACACATTTGTCCATGAGATAAATCCCCGAAGAACTAAAACAAACTTTCACACCAGCGAACAGATTCTAGAATTTCCAGTAATTCAATGAGACGCCTCTGATAGTTTGTAGTCGTGGTAGTAATACTGGAAGCCATCTTGATTGTTTTGGAAATCGTCGACATCGTCAGCTTAGAATCACTTTCGACATTTGAAAAACTTGACCTGAGAAACACAAAATCAACTGTCATATCACGATGTCAGTCCCCAGATGCAATGGAATCCTAAGCCTTAGGTCAAAGATTTAGCGAGACTGTATATTCGGTAAAGAGACTTTGTATAACTAAGTGTTATAGTCTCCTGTAATACTGTCATACTTGTCATGTTCAACGCCTGCCCGGGATAGAAAAGAACAGGTGAGACATGTTGGATATAAAAGGAAAGGAAAGACATGTTGGAACACTTCACTTCATTAATTTGAATAAAACCGCACTCTTGTACTAGAGTACTAGTCTATTTCTCCGAATATCACAACCAAAACATTCCATACAGCAGATAAACTTTGCACATCGCCAGGTCATTGTCTTTTCCAACGTTATGGTTTTTATAAAATGAATAAAAAAAGGTCTGGTATTTGAAATATGAAATGAAATTTATCTGAGTCAAGACAGACTCCATGGCAAATTGAAGGCAGGGCTTAACTTCCGACCGTAATGATGGAGTGGCTCAGTTTTACCACTAGGAACAATATTATTATTATTATTATTATTAATATTATTATTATTATTATTATTGCGTGTTGTGTGAATTGCCAAAACTGAGGAAGCCTGTCCACTAGTGTTAGACACAAGGGAGGTTACTCTTGTAAGGTCAGTTTATATTTCTCCCTTATAACGGAGATTACAATATCTTTCTACTGTGCAAGCTGCTGGAAGACAAGTTCATCTTCATTTTATCTCGCAGCCATAGATCGACAAGACATTCAAGAACTTTGATTTTTCTCATTCTCAACTCACAACAACAACAGCATTCTGAAAAGAACACAAAATATTAACATTTTATATCGTTTCCTGACCTACATTATTTAAATTTCGTGTAACCCTAATCCATGTCATCAAAATAAAAACTACATTCCCCCCTCCTCTCCCTTTTCCTCCTATTTATTCAATCTCCGTTCAGTGATCTTTTTTTTGTGCCTGTGGCATTATTTCCAGTCTCTCTGTGCTAAGTGCAGGAGGTTAAAAACTCTCAGTTTTCTGTAACTTAGACAAACACAATGCAGTCTTGATACCCCAAACATCACCTCCACCTTTTTGTCTGTTTTCTGCAGTCTTCATTCCAAACGCCCCGAGCTTCTCCCCTCTGCGAGTCTGGCTCATCTTCATAAAAACTCCACCCCGAGTGCAAAAAGCTAACACAAGCCGGGCACAATAATTAACAATATCAAAACAAAAATGAGATATTATTATGAATAAAAGGAAACAAACAGTAACAGGCTCGCTGAATCTTAATACCCACCAAAAAAATTCATGGTTGTTTAGGAGTTAAAATTACAGAAAGAAAAGAGAGAGAGGAAAAAAAATACTCAATTTATTTGGCGTGTGCACTCACGCTGACATGGGAGATAACTAAGAAGAGAAATAGTATAAAAAAAATAGAATAACCAAAGGGAGATTAAAAAGAAAGCAAGAACAGTAACGACGAAAAAAAAAACAAATCTTGACGGCCATTATCAGTGAACTTCGCTTGTCTTGTCTCTCTAGCGGTACAAAATTGACTTCTCTGGTAACATTTCAGTGAGCTGAACGACGTGAAGCGGTTTTGACACTTCCATAAATTCCTCCGCCTGGAACTGATAGCATTATAATAAGAAAAACTAGTGCCATTAAAAAGCGCTGGACAACTCGCTCGACGGTTGGTGCCGTTAGATTCTCCCGTCCATGTATTGAATGTCATCGCAGTCTGTGAAACTCTACACCCCATCCTAAGAAAGGGAAACAAAATGTCGAGCACCGTCTGTCTATCTGTCTGTCTGTCATATTATTTTGGCCAAACACGTCATTGCCTGTTTGTATTCCTGACAGCAGAGAAAGACAATCCATATTTCAAACTCACGGTAAAATTTTAATAAATGTTTGGACAAGATAATAATAATAAGAAGAAGAAGAAGAAAAAGAAGAAGAAAAAGAAGAAGAAAAAGAAGAAGAAGAATTCTAGCACCAAAGCAATGGCTCCTGACGTGACTTCCCATGATTGTTATATGCCAGCGACATTTTATAGTTCCTAACCTTATCCAACATCTAACCCTCCCTAAAATCGCCATTGTGAATCTCATACACTAGCCATACTTGACCCCCATCCCTACCTCTAACCACGACTTCATGTTAACCAATGGTGAACTCATTTCATTCCGAGCTATCCTGGCGAAAATAGATGTTGATTTAGGTTCCAGACATTTTAATTCACTGCATCAGTCACGGCAAGTATTGATGAAAGACCATTATGTACATCAGGTACAGAGATCCCGTCAAGAATCTTCTCGAAGCAAGTGAGTTCTTGCAGCAGCAGCGAACATTGGTCACTCCATGCCAAGGACATTTGATGAAAGGAAAGTTTATATTGACAGTATGGCTGTTGTCTTTCTGTTGGTCTGGAACAGGTCATAAGTTGGCCTTGTAAAATAATACGTTAGTGTGATATTTGAGGTCATTATTCATGTTGGTCGGGTTTATAATTGGAAAAATCAGTCGATGGAGGACTTCAAAACAAATACTTTAACAGACTCTGAATTTTTATTCTGGAGACAAGGAAATACCGTTTATCATTCCAGAAGAACTGTAGTAGTTCAATGAAGATCTCAAACAGAAAATGTTTTCTTTTTCAAAGTCACACAGGAATGACTTCATGAAAATGGTACATTTTACTTGGATACCAAAAAACAAATTTTAAAAACACCCTTGAATTCTTTGATGCAGTTTACATTACAATTTTAATTATGCTATAATGAGATATTCTGCAATTCATATTTTTCTTACCTATAAAAAGATATTCCATACAGCAAAAGTTCAAAGTAATTCTATAACTGATACATATATATTTTTTTTCAGACTGTGTTCCCATAAAGACAGAAACATTCCACAGAAAAGTGATTCAAGTGACGTGGAATGGCCAATTTCCTCTTGCTATTGCTCGAACCTCTTATCAGAAGCAGCCCGATCATGAGTAATAATTTGGAAGATGAAAACGACGAGGTAAAAGAAAGGGAAAGGCCTGATATCTAAAATAATACACTTAAGTTCATTTCAGGTTAAATTTATTGTGTCTTATTCACAATTCCTATCCTGAAACAAATAATTTCTCAGTAGTCACTATGGATATGTAGGCAGGACTTTTCACTACAGCTATCCTTCCTCCTTCCCCCCCCCTTCCACTTTTTGTCTTCCTCCTCTTCNCCCCCCGCCCCCCTCAACATAATAGTATAATACATGTTTTAACGACACGATTCTATGAAGCATAATATCACCAAAAGCTCAACATATTCCCATAATACTCCTCTTCACGTCATTTCACATTACAGGAAGTGACGTCAGGACAAGACTTCCGGTGTGAGTATCCAGTCTGAGAGTGTTATCAGACAGACAAAACATTTCCACCACGTGACTCAGTGACTTGCCTCTGATGGACAGTTGTTAGTCAGTCCTACTTGACAAAATACTATCGGCTAAACATGGCGTACTTCCGCGTTCATTTTGAGGGCGCTGATATCCAAGAGCATGTGGAATTGGGGTGACACATTCTCAGGACCTGACTCTCTCGCTCAACCAATGATTTCAGCATTTTTTTTACGCTTCTCTTCACTTCTCACACGACCTGGGGGGTTGGGGAGGAGGTGGGGAGGGGGTGGGGTGCTGGAGGAAAGTCTAAGAACATGAGAACATGAGAACATGAGAACATGAGAACATGGCTTTTAATGAAAGTCTGACAAACGACAAGTAAACTATTTCTGTTATGAGTTTCTGTTATGAGCCCAAAGACATTCCATATACTGTAATTACCGAGAGCTTGTGCATTAACGATGGAAATCTTTTACTACTGTAAGAATTACATTCACCCTGCACGTTAAACGCTACTAAAGGTGTATTCATTATCGATGAACTACTGTAATTCTTATGATGGAAAAAGATCTCATTGTTAATTCGCAGACTCTTTATTTTCGAGAATCATTAGAATATGGATGAGATTTTTCAACACTGACTCCACGATAAACTTAGGTCACTTGTGCGCTGATGTCTGCTTTCATAGCCTAGTTGTCATTGTGGACTATCATAGTAACCCCTCTTCATGACTGGTCATAGAACCCTTGTGATCTCGGACTGGTCTAAATCAGAAATTTATCGCCTGGAATTATCAGAGAGTCATTATTATTTTGCTAATCCTATAACACACCGTCATTCTCCTAAGAAAGCAAAATACAGTATATATATATATATANATATATATATATATATATATATAGTCTGGGTCTATTACGGCGCGTTCAGCTTCGTAAGTTCACCAGAGACAACAACTGGCATCAAAGAAATTCATCGACTGAAGGCTGGAAGATCTAAAGACCACAGTGGCATTCAGTATATATCTCGGCATGGAAGTCAGAAGGGTAGGGGGAAGGNGGGGGGGGGGGGGGGGGGAATCACCACATCGATTGTAAAGTACAATTTAAACATTGCTTATCAAGTCTACCACGTCCACATTATAAAAAGATCCACATCTTCGAGCACATGGTCTTCGTCATGGAGTAGAAAGGATGGTCTTCACGCGAGACAGCACAATGAACGTTTTCTAAAAGAATCTGTGAGAACAATCTGAGTCTGAAGGGAATCGAGACTAACTAAAGAAAGAAAAGAAGAGGTGAGATGATGTGTTGGCGACTCAGAGATGGCTGGCGATCTTCAGGGGAAACTGGGTGCCGACAGCAGGTCCAAGTGTTTCGGCACCTGAACTTCTCTTGAGCTCTGGCTGTACTGAACCAAGACTTCCAGTGCTCGTCATCCAAAGTACTGTTTATTTCATAGAGTAGGAAGAACGAGAAAGGGAGACAGGGGAGGAATAGAGAGAGAGAGATAGAAACAGAGAGAAATAGTGATTAAGTCGATCTATATCATTTGGCTGTAGTTAAACTTGCCCTGATTAGCAACATGACGAGTGTGAACTGTCGGGTTCAGCAGCATCGAACAACATCCGAGCTCTGCCGAGAGGCACCGATCCCATTAATCCACTATTCTCCCATTTCATATTTTCTCATCCTCACTTGGGATTCATAGTTTGAACTGCTGTTTAATGACGGCCGCTACTGACATAGACAAACACACAGGATTAGCCTAGCAAACCTTTGCACAATATTTTCATTTTTCCGACCCGCGATGACCTCCATTTTCAAGACAAGGAAACACAGCCGGCCTGGGAACTACGGGAAAACAGGGGGCGATAATCAACCTAATTTGCATGTCAACCCCAAAATAACAGCCAATCAGCGAGCGATAAGCTCCGAGATCATGGGATATCATGTTTTATCTGTGGCACGGCGGACAAAATTAAGGAAGTTGTGGAATAATGAGCGGAAATAGTGATAGATTCACATGTCAAACACTCAGATACAGCAGCTGAGAAATGTACCCAACTGCTCTCTCCTGCCAGAGAAAAGATGAAGAAAAAATCCGTTAATTCTTTACTTATTGTATCCTTTGACATCTTCCTTCTCCTATGTCGTCATTTGCCAGTCAAGTTGTTACAACTCTCTAACTCTCGGCGCCTTGGTGTTGGCTCAGAGCGAAAACATTTTGGTAGAGACGATCTCAACTTCTGTGTTTTGTTAGGTTTTTTTTTGTTTCTCCCCATAAAACATGATGTGAAGTGGTGTCAGATGGATAATCTCCCTTTCTTCCTATCTTTTCCTCCCAACTTTATCTTTAGTTCAACGGCAGTCACTGGAACCAGCACAGTTAATGGTTTGAGAGACATCAAGTTCGTCTTTGCCACATGGTTGAAATGACTCCTGTGATATTTTCCCCTCATGTTCATGGAACTAGGTGAGAGAGACCTAATAATTCTGGTCTCGCGATTTCCTATTGGCAATGGAATTTTCAAAAAGTGACTTCTGTCCACGCATAAATGAGCTTAGAGGTAACAGCACTCAGGTGAGAATGACTTCCTGCTCTTGAGGTCTGTGACATGGCAGGTGTTCAGTGGGATATGGTGGTCGTGTATTTGAGGTTATAGTATTTGGTATGATCTTAGCTAACTCGGGTTGTCAGGTTAGAGGGGTAAATCCCACGTTTCATAACTGATTACTTTGGCAGCATCCTTAGTAGAGCAGATATTGACTGGATAGAAACATCATCCATGACATTGCACTTATACGGGTCCCAGCCGCACCACATATGGACTGCTACATGATAGCAAAGAAGAAGTTTGGTCACTGGCACAATATAGATCTCATATAGGGTAGACAACTGGATATAGTGATACGAACGAAAGAACATCACCTACTCCCTTAGGGTAGTCTACGTCATGGACAGGTCTGAGGAAGAAAAAACACTGTTGGAGGAATCCTTTGATTGTCAGGGAGAAAGTCCATCCAGTATTAAGCTTATATCTCGATCTCTACCCATTTCATTGGCGCTTATGTCATCTTAACAGGTTCAGAGCAGACACATGTGAAAATTCTGATATATCACAAAACTAATCCAACATAATGGTTTTTTTTTTGCTGGTTTGATCATTACTGTAGTTTCAAGAGGATGATTGGCTGGCCATGTTCAGTTTACTACACAGTGATAGCGAGTATGGTGGACACATGTGCAAGTGGAAGCCAAACTCTGGAGATGCACAGAGAACACCTGTCACACCTATCACTCTTGGAGACCTCTCGCCGCCAGGTGTCTTCCAGAATACTAAAGATGGAGAAATATTGTTAAATTGCTGACCTAGAAGAGTCAGGTTGTAGCAGTCCGACTCCATAGTTTTCAACTCTGGCAAATTGTGTGGGAGTAAACAGGCCAACAACAAACACTTTTGTTTTCCTGATGTGAGAGAGTGGCGAGGGCAATTCACGAGAACTCTCCTACACGGGAGTCAAGCTGTAGCCACTAATCACCTGGATTGGTTTGGAAAGTCGGGGAGTAACAGAAAGCACCGGTGCTGCATACAGAACGGTGAAGATGTCATGTTAAACTCTATGATATTCATAACAATCACACGATCCTATGGAGTTAAAAATGTCCAAACCTGTCTAAACCAATAGTGCCAAAACTTTTAGCAGCGTAATAATATTATCTCGAAGCCCGAAGTTTCAGTTTCCTCATGTCTAAAACTATTCCAGAATACATCTAATGCAGTCTACATCTCAGAAAAACAAACAAAATCAATGTAGAAACAAACTGACTTCATTACAATTCGTGTTAAAGTATACTCAAACCCACGTTACTAAGCGAAGTTGAAGATTTTGAGGATTAATTTTGCGTTTGTCTCGAAACGTATCACTCTACTTCACCACTATGAAACCCCATTTCTCTCATTTTCCATAATTCTTCTTGAAAGCACCTAACAACCTGGGACTAAAAGAGAAGAAATCTTCCCCCTCCCTGTGGCCATGATAATTATAATGAAGAAGAAGAGGAAGCAATAAAAGATCATTTTCATGATTAGCTTAACAACTTTTAATTTAGAAACTTTAGACACATTTTCCTTGTGGATGAATAAACGTATCTTATCTTATCTTATCTTATCTTATCTTATCTTATCACAGCGATAGTCACAACAAGAATTACACCATCAGCAACAATGCCAACACCAGCAACAAAAACAAAAGATACAATGATAAGATGATATAATATATAATAACAATCAGGATAATTTCCTCGCCACCTCCTCGGACTGGCTGACCTGTATGTCAGGTGTACACTGGCCGCCCTCTTGCCTCCCCCACCACCTGGCTCTCAGGTGCAATGCCAGACAGATCCTCTCACCATTTCAACACTTTTCCAAGACACAAACATAACAAGCAAAGAAAACAAACAACAAGGGCTGGAATAATTAAACTCAACATCTGCCGAGGATTTCCAATCTTGACACAAGACATGCAGAAAGCCGCTACACTTTTACTCATGCCTTTGTGGAGAAAACTTGATCTAGATTGGAAGTGAGTTCTGTGGCATGATGTCTGTATTTTGTTGCCCTCAGTACATCTGTCTGTTCATTTATTTATTCCTCTGTGTCTTCGTTTCATTGTCTGTATACTTGTAAGTCCATCTGTATGACTGAATGCACGCGTGTCTGTCTGCTTGTCTGAGTTATCTCTTTCTCTCTATCCTAGCGCAAACACAGACTGCTGCACTGATGTGTCCATGTGAAACCAACAAACTGACTAACAAACAAACAAACAGACAAATAATTATTATCACATCCGGATTGTGTCTCGCAGTTACAGACCAAACTAAAATGATGTTCGTTTGTGTGGAGATTTTGCTTCACGACCCAGAGTTTAGTTCGTCTTTTAGATGTTAGACACTGCAGCTCGTAAAATTTGATGTATCTGAACAGGTCAAAATCTACACAAAGAAGATCGTGTTACCATGCAAGTTCGCCGTCAGGTCTTTCACAATATCCCGCCTCTCGCCGACGTACGTAATGATTTCTGTGCATGTTCACATACTGTACATTCTTTCTCTTCTCTGCTCCTTTTTGTCTAGTCTGATTTACATGCAGTGGAAAAACAGGTATTTTGGCTGATATAAATATTCACTCAGATTTGTTAAAGTTGGCCTAACAGTTCAAAGACAAGCCAGAACATAATACTTCAGACTGACAACTTATAGTCTGGGAAGGAGAAACATTAGTGAGTCAAAACAGTAGATTCTATAATATGGAATATTTCATATAAGCGAACAATATTATATTGTTACCGCACTGTAAGTTGTCCGGCTCGAGTTTTCATCTTGAAGTATTTATGAAGCTAGCAAAACAAAAAAAAACAACACAGAGTGACATACTTTTAATGTGTAACGAAATAGAGCAATGTCTTAAGACAGCCACAGTATTGTGTATTGTCATCTGAGCAATCTAGCACACACAATCCCACACACACACACACACACACACACACACACACACACACACACACACACACACTGTGTTGATAAGAACATCTAAGAGTTATCCGCCCCGCCTCCACACCGGAAGTTAAAGACACTTAAGGGAAGTAATCATGTTCAAAGGGTAAATGTTCACTGCATGCAACTTGTTCTTTTCATGGGAAGGGGGTACAGGCGTGGAAGAACAAGAACGCAGTATGGCTGTGTAATGAGTTTTATTAAACTTTGTATGATCTCTGTGTATGGTCTGAGCTGTTCAACTTGTCTGTACACTACGCGTATTTTTACACAACCACTGTGTATGAGTTGAATGCCACTATAAATGAACGTCTTAACGGGTTAATCAAAACATAATTTACCTTATTTACTAGAGGACTAAAATCTTTTCCCTTCACACCAGGAGGCTCTAGACACTGTCAGCATTATTACACTTCATTTTTACACTTCCGGCACCTGACAGGGACATACAGGTGTTCATTCTCTAATCTGGCAGAAGCCAAATCAGCTGAAAATGTATATAATTAATATCTGTGTGTGTGTNGGGGGGGGGGGGGGAGGGGGCTACCACGCCCGTCATGGAGTGTGATATCATTTTGACATGAAGAATCAGTAAAATGAATCAATACAAGACAATAACTGGGTCAAACTGCTGTCAACGACATCATGGAAACAAATCATTGGTATCGACACATTCCTATAAAGAAAGAATACTGCACTCGTCATCATCTATATGGCTAGGGATTCTTAAATCATTTAAATTCAAGTAATGATAAAGAACTCAGAAACGTAGCAGTTAGCTTCTATCACATTTTAAGAGAATACGAACAGTTTAAGTGACACAACAGTTAGTTCCCTTTCTGGCAGGGAGGTGGAATGGGTTGTTAATTTTTTGCGACATAGATGTGTCTTATCTAATGGGATGTTGTACAAGTTGTAACTGTGAGTGAGAGAGGGAGTGTGGGAGATAGAGAGAGAGAATGTAAGTGGGAGGGTGAGACAGAGAGAAAGAGAGAGAGAAAGTGAGACAGAGAGAAAGAGAAACAGAAAGAGACTGAGATGTCAATGACTATATTAATGCATGTGACAGTTATGCATATATGTTGCTTTTTTTTCCTTTTCATTCGTTCTTTTGTATTGATGTGCCTTCATAGTGGATGTGACTTCATAGTGGATGTGACGTCATAATGGAAGTGACTTCATAGTGGATGTGACTGACTTTCCTCTATAGAAAACAACTTGAAACATCATCATCATCATTATCAGCAACAGCAACAGCAACAATAACAGCAGCTATAGCAGCAGCAATGACAACAACAACAACAACATGAGAATTACATTAAATATAATATAAATATTGTGTTACAGATTGTCTTCACGATGCAAAGTTCAACTGATCTGTATAAGTGCAACCAATTCTGCTGTTAACAAACAATAACTGGATAATGAGCAAGTTACTCTGCATCATACCATCAACAGCAGCAGAAACAAGCAGCACAGCAACAACAACACCATCAAGTGGAGAACCGTTGGTTCCTCATCTCAAAGTAACAGATGGTGTTAGGAAAGAGAAATAAATTAATAAGCGGCAGCGAGTATTATCATGTCTCTTGTACAAAGAGACGCGACTTCAAACAGGCACACAAGAGGCTTCAAGCATCGCCTCTCAACGGGCGGCCATTCATGTTTTAGATCTAGTCAATCGCTGCCTGTGATAGGCCGTAGATAGGCAGAAGACCTTATAATATCCACGCCTGAAAAACGTTGGCTTTACTTCTCCTCCAACTAGACACTTAACAACACTGTTGCAACCGATTACCCTATAAACCGGTTTGAGTTATTATTCTTTAGATATAATCTCTTTCGGGGTCGGTCCACAGAAATGTGTTCCCAGTGACTAAGAAGCTACAAGTAGAAATTGTTGGAGCGGTTCATGTTTATTTGTTGCTTAGACACTGGCAAGTTAAGATGTGCAATAAACGCCAACAAACAACTCATCATGTGGTATAATATTTACTTTCATGGTAAGTGGGGGAACAAATTACGTGGAATGATTCCTTTTTTTGTGCGTTTTGAAAGCAGAGCGCAAATACCGTGCGGCACAAACAGCAGGAGAAGGTGCGAATCATGGAGTGCCGCGAGATGAGAGGCCTATATTAGCCGTGGGTCAAAGGTCGAGGTGGTAGTTGATGATAAAATCAGCTTTGATAATTCTCAGGGACAATAACCCCATATCTCGCACATAGTATAAAACTCATAATGATGTTTTCATGTTGAAAACGCAATTACGTTGATAACTCCGAGCTCGCTGAGATGAAAGCGGCCAAAGTGGAAAAGCCGAACCGGGGATGGGAGAAGAACATATCTTTCTCATTTATCAACTAAAAATGGCGGCGAGCAGGTACTGCTGAAAATAAAATATAAACAGGATCGGTTAAAAACAATCGCATTCCACACTAAAGTAGATAATCGATACCAACTGTTAGTGCAGGTCCCGTGCACATCACAACCGACTCAACAAAAATTCATAATGTTTTCATTCTTGGCTTTTACAAGTCCGCCCGGCTAAGAGGAAACCACATCATTTCGAGAAATATTTTCAAAGTGAAAACGGATGTTGTTTTCAGTGCATCTCCGGTCATACGGGAATTTCCGTTTCTGTCATCTGAACAGTGATTTTTTTTTTCAAGCCCTGGCAAGTCCAGTCTAAATAGATGAAAATAATGTCTGAATGTCTGCTCGTCACACAGCTTATCTCACCTATGATATACTGATATTATTTTCAACAGCGATTTGGATTTACCGGCTTTTGGAAAGGTCATTCTTTCATGTTTTTCACAATAAAAAGTGGTAAAAATTAATGAGAAGAGGGCGCGCAGAATGAAAGTTGTTTTGGAAAGCCTAGCTGGATTTGAGTGGATATTCGTGACATCTAGTATGTATTTAAACGTATCCATGGTATAATGCCAGGCTACAAACACACACACACACACACACACACACACACACACACACACACACACACACACACACTGTGACTAGATATATAAAGTTCCCCTTATATATGTGTGCATGACTAAGGGGAGAGAATTACATCAAGACAAGAGTGGAAGACTTTGCACTCATTGGTGCTACTTGTCGCTGCTGACCGGAAGTCAATGATGCACTGAAAATTGGAAACACGTAGACTATATTGGGGTTTGCGACACTAACCAACTATTCATTTTGAAACATGTTTGAGGGTTTTGTTGTTTTTTTTTCACTGTCAGAAATCAGAAGCCAAACAGAAGATCACATCCAATGCAAAAAGAAGTTGTGTGAAAGTTTTATGGCAGTTTATGCACAAAGACGCGTTAATGGAGAGGCAGAAGTAAGAGAAATCAAACGGGTTTGAAAGAGTAATAATATTTACATCTGACTCTTAAACGAGGAGAGAGTTGTGCAACGCCATCATAACAGCCAGGGGAGATAAGTGATTACAATTTGCTTTGAGTTGTTAGAAAAAGGGCGTAGGAGAAATAAGACATAATGTAGAGTGGGATTGAAACGATTATGGCACATGTGGTGCTGATTTTTCACAGCAATGGAACATTGGTAATGAAAACCACAAGTTGCCGCTTTTATTCTCTTTCATCCTAATGTCTCTTACTAGAAACAGGCGTTGACTAATTATATCGCCTTTTATACCAGTTGCCATGTCAAAGCCTGGCTATGTTCTGGGGCTGCGGAAACGGCATTGAACTGTTAAGACGGCCAAGGTGATAATTAAAATACTTGGATATAATGCAAGCCAAAATGTGCACAGATGAAACCGGTCTCAAGTGCTCACCCTTGTCGGTGAAGATGTTCTATTCACAATCAAGAGACTTTCATAGTGCAGGAACGGCGGTCTCTCACTCCCTTGAGACCATACACAATTTGGCAATAATTACTTTCACTTCCTTTCACAAGGGTCTTCTCAAAGACTTTCTGGTTTTTTAAGTTTTACGTACACAGAATTATAAAAGTTAACTCATAACTGAAAGATTGTGTCAGAAATAGGCCGCGATTATAACCAGATGACATAAGCTGATATGATTTGTTCCAGATGTTGAAATATTTCACAACTTTAGATAGGCCACAGAGGTAGAATTCCATACTGTTATTTATGTTAGAGAAAATGTCCACAATGGCAAATTCAATGTAGATAAAACTACGGGCAAACCCAGCGCTCTTTATTTTCTTAAAAACCTTCCCCACCCTCTCCCATTCTCTCTTCCATTTTTCTTCCATTCTCTCCTTCCTTATTATCCTTTCGCAGTTCTTCGCAAGACAACTGATTTCCCATCACCTGCAGGACCCAAGCGTCATCTTCTGCACATTACATACTGCGTTTTGAGAAGATGTGAAGTTATTTTGTTATTTTGTCTTAAGATTGACATCATAAAACACAGGCTTTTCTCATAGACATTCTGTCCTCCTTGCCAAAGATATTATGAATATGATGCCAGCTGCCAACTGACATTTGAAGTAGTAGTGTTTAATATTAACATCTTCTCCTTCATTTTCCAAACTGCCCTACACCTTTCCTGACGACAATGGATTGAGATACAATGATCTGTAGTAGATGATTAAAGAAGACTCGCACCCAATTCACAGTGACGAAGAATAGGAGGATACCCATCTTCTCACTGTTGATGACAAAGTAAAGTAGTGACTAACACTAGCTTATCCCGGGCCCCCACCCTCCCCATGGTCCCACATTCCCCCTTCACCTCCTCCCCCTCCTCTTTGATGATGAAGGTATACTGTGATTTATATCAATGGTTCAAGGAAAGCGGCGACTCATACGAATCCTTCTTGCCCCCCCCCCCCC
>JAWQUT010000087.1:1826151-1837914 GCA_033807755.1 Ellobium chinense | reverse complement strand
GGGGGGAAGGGGGAAGCCTGAGCCTTGAGACAACGGTCAGGCCAAGATTTACTTGAGATAACTGTAAGTGAGTATACACCTAGGACTAACAGCCATCCACACTTGTTGAGTTTTGTTGACCTTAATTTGACGCCATTTGCTTTTTGGATTCAGAATCAGAACAACTCGATTTAGATGTAGGGTCTACACTCTAAATATAAACTATAATAAAACTCGTCGTCATATCCTGTGAGCATATTTCACATGGAAGGAAGTGTCCTTATATGGGCAGTTGTTTTTTTAAGGTATTCGTAAATAAAACACCGACACCACTAAAATAACACGAACAGTCTGTGACTGGTGGCCATCTGAAACCCGAAAATAACGTTCTACCCGGATTACATTTTATGCCCTTCTCCCTTCCCCCTCCCCCTTCCTTTCTAATAAATGGGGCCAATCTAAAGGCCAAATTCTATGCACAAGCTGGTGAAGTTTGTTGCTCCAGCTGGGAAAACCCGGAGGGAAGCGTGGTCTCCGACTCGTATAAAAATGAAGTTCCTCTATTTGCATCGCAGACACTGCCTACAGTTTGTGTCTTTGTCCACTCCTACATTACTCGGACATGATACTATTGGTGCTGGTTGGTGGTGGTGGTGGTTGGTGGTGGTGATGATAAATGGGAGTGGATTTCTGGGACCTGGCGAGAGAACTAGAACACAAGAAAGAACAGTCAGACGTGGGGGCGAGTTAAAGCGTACCTGCTTCAGTTACACAGTCACACAGTCTTGTCACATGAGATGGTCGTCTGGTCGAGGATAAGATGGTCGTCTGGTAGAGGGTCCATTTGGACATATAATGACTGCAAGTCTGTTCCTAACGAATGAAATCCCACCTTGGCAGAAACGACGAGAGGCTGCTATTTGAGGGACAATTTCAGTAAATCATTGAGGTTATTTTCCTACAAAATGATTCCTCGACTTATCACGACATGTTGCAAACTATCAGCACAACGACTACAGTTACCAGGCTGTCCGGAATCCATGTGGCAGCCATTCTGGGTTCCATATGACCTGAGTTGGGGTTAACCCAGTGAGATGCCCATATGCCAGACTGACATGCAGTCAGGTATAATGTCACCTATCAGGAAATACTGGCAAACATAAGGAGAAATCAAACTCCAAAATACGGAGTGATAAAATAGTTTGGCTGTTTGACAAGAATTCTCTTAAGGTAATACAAAAAAAAAGCGTTATAAAGTAACCCCTTATGGACCACTTCATGTTATCTCCCCTGTAGCTTTCCAATGTTTACTTTTTATACAATCCTCCAGGTACAGGAAAACAATCAGTGCATTCAACATGTCACCTTGACCTTCATGCTCTCAACACCATCATTGGCACGGAGACTCGCAATGATCTTAGAATATTCGAGAATTTGCCCAAAATGTTCCATGAGAAAGATATTTGTATTTGTCTCAACTCGTGGACCAGGGTTCTTCATTATTCCTCTACTTGTGTCATTCACCTTTCCGAATAATCCAGCCAAAGACAAACAATGCCTCAGTTTCAATGACATGAGAAAAAGGATTTGATAGTGTGAATGACAGAAAGATGTTTACAGTAACTGCCAACCAAAATGGTGTGAATGTAAAAGAGAGTTGAGAAGTCAACAGAAAATGGCCGTCCGCTGACCTAGTTAAGTCACGTGACCGTTCGCTGACCTAGTTAAGCCACGTGGAAAATTTTATTATTTTTTTCTGACTTTCCGGGAAGGCGAATTCGTAACCCACTGTGAAAACGCATCTTTTTCTTTTCCAAAAGTTTGGACATCAGGTGACCTTTTAACCCATACACGATTTTAATCCTCAGTTAACAACTACATTATTTTCTGTGCTATATACCGGCGTCAGAGACTCTTTGTTTCCCGTATGTATTGGAAGAGAGCAGTACCAGGTGTGTAGTATTTGTGTAGCCAAATAGCCAACAGCTATGGCGGTGTTATCTCCCCTGGACGATCATTGTCAATAATGTCCCTTTCTCAACCCGCTCAAATGGACCTAATGCGCGGCACGGGTGAGTGCGGAGATTTAGCCAATGTTTGACCACTGGGAGGCTGCAGTCNGGGGGGGGGGGGGGGGGGGGGGGGGGGGGTGAGGTGCTCACACATTAAGGTGATGGAGAGAATGGGAGAAGAACAAGTGAAAGATAAAGGAATAAAAGGCGGATGTCGCATATAGAAAGATGAGAGAGAGAGAGAAACGACGAGAGAGAGAATGAGAGGGTCAATGAGGAGAGAAACGGAAGGACTGATAGAAGAGGGCAGTTTGGATGGATAAGACAGGGGCACGGAAAACCAAAACTCGGAATGTCGGAGACAGACAGACAGACAGACAGACAGACAGACAGACAGACAGACAGACAGACAGACTCAAACTAGTGAGCTCAGGATTCAGGAGAGTGACAGATATTGAAGAACGTGGATTTATATTTTAATAATACCTGAAAGTTGTACGTTGGTGTCATTATCTTTACATTCCGACAAAATTCCCAAAACCTGCGAACGAGCAGGAGCGAATCACGACCCTCAAATGCCGAGTGAATACCTGCAAAATGTCTGAGGGAGAGATGCTAGGCCCATTCAGAAGATAAGTCTAAGACATCACACAACACCATGAAAGTCAGTCAGTTCCAAAATGAGAAGTTCTGGTATCTCAGGCGAAATCTGATCAACATTCAACATATCATTCCAACATGGCCACAAGGTTCCCGCATCTTCTTCCCCACATTTTGTCCCGTGGTGGAAGTTTGGACTTTTTGTCTGTCTGTCTAGTTTATGAACATCGTGGGCTGTTGATTCCAATGAGATCCTAAGAACGAATAAAATGAATTGGTGAGATGAAAACGAGGCATCCAATGGAGTAAGAATGGCTTCAAGACATCAAGATCAAAGACATCGAGCTGGCACTTTCTGTATCTTGTCGTGCTGCAGCTTGGCTGGTCCTTTTGTTTTCCTATCTTGGAATTATGTTAGCGGGTGTCCCGTTTTACGGACTTGGAAATGGATGCAAAGAGTGTTGCCTTACTTGTCTCTTTCTTGCTGCATTTTACAATATTCAATCTCAGCGATTTCACGCCATCATTCTACGGCCACGACTGACATTGTCAACCGGAAAGCAGTGCAGCCCAGAATAAATAAAAACATGACTGTTCAACGTTAGGTGTACACGTACACTGCTCCACATGTAAAAGCCTAAAAAGGCACAAAATTCCAATTTCGCAAATGAAGCTGGTGTGCAACTAGACGGTTCATGTTTGTATGTAAACAGAAGACACGTCATAGATTGTTGTCTTGTGACAGTTATGGCTCTACTGTAAAATTGCAGCTTGATCGATCTCCACTGGAAACAGCACATTTTGTATGGTTTTAAGCAGGAAATTTTTCGTGCAGTAGTGCCCAGAAAATGCTTTTCTCAGTAGACCATCTGAGATGGGAGGCCATACAAAAGCTGAGTCTGTAAGTCCAATCTTTCAGAAATATTTGCCAAAACGTTGTCTCACCAATTCTGAATGTCACTATAAGAAAATGAATTGATGACGTCACTCAGTGTTTATCAAGGGATAAGTTAGTAGTAAATAGAAAGATTTTCTTGGAAAGAGCCATGGTGACGTCATAGTGATTTTTACTGTAAGTTCTATATCTCATCATCTCCGCTCTAGTCGCACTTAGTGACCTTGGGAACTGCACACCCAACGCCCTTTCCCACCCCTCCCCCAAGGAAATACAGGCAACACTTCTGTAGGCTGAAAGCGTGGAGTAAACATATCAATATCCCAGGTCTATTGCCCGTGTTACGTAGTTTTAGAAGCGGAAGGAAGGGGGAAAAACTCTTTGACGGAAACCGGGGGAGAGCTCAGTTTTTATCCGTTTCTTTATTTCCTGTTTGCGCGAATTGTAGCGGCAACGGAAACAATAATTTCTATTTTCCGTTGGCGAAAGAGCGGGCCACGAGTCGGAGAAACGGCAACAATTGTTTTTATCAAGATCCAAGATTCCCATCTAGACGGAGCTGCCGACTTCATTATTTCGCGTCCGCCTATAAACAAAGCGCCATGAGCTCCAATACCAGACATTTAGCTCCTCGTCCAGACATCATCCGCCGCCATTTTCTACGTGTCTCAGCAATCGGGGTAAATACGTCACACAATCACTTGATTGACGGCTCAAGTTTTGTTTGTACCTCCCACCAGCACCGTCACTTCCTCTCTACAATCCCCCTACCCTACTTAAACTTTTGTTCAGGGAACATTATACATCTCCCGTCTATCAAGGGACTTAGATGCCACCTCGATTATATCAGTAGTGATTGTTCTTGGAGTCGAGAACCGTTTGACCCGCCTTCCTCTTCCATCCCTGAACGCTAAATCATGTTCTATTCCCGTCATTAACTGTTCAGTTGGCAAGTAAGATAGGGAGATTTTTTTTTCACTGTCGGATCTTTTGCGGACTATTATGGCAGCAGACATAGGAATGCGCATAAAGCATGTATCGCGATATTGCACGTTGGGGACTAGAATGTGAAATTCATATGTGATTGTAGTTTGCTATAACGGCTGCCATAATGATGGGTGAAAGAAATACACGTGAAAACCAAATCTCTCTATTGTTCAACTGGTTCCTAAAGAAGTTCTCATGAATTGCTGACAATAATCTTGGCTTTGGAGGGNGGGGGGGGGGGGGGGGGGGGGGAGAGAACAAGGAGGGAGAAAAAAAGGGAAGGGGTTATAGAACTTGAAACGCAAACCCAATGATATCCTCCATTTTCTCTCTCTCTCTCTCTCTCTTTTTCTCTCTCCCTTTCTCTCTCATTCACACACACACACACACACACACACACACACACACACACACACACACACAAACACACACACAAACACACAAACACACACGTAAAAAACTGCGAGTGTGGGAGAACATCCAGGTTATTGTAGTCAATTCCAACTCTTTGGGCGTTTAACACAATCTGGGACTAGGACCATAATTTGCACGAGGCCAAATGACTTTGTCATAAAAGTTCAATATATGTTATTAAATGGGAAACAGTGCCAATAAGCGGAGTGGGTGTAGAAGGTACAGACAATATTACATCATAAGTGTAGCACAGGAGTGACATTCATGCCCAGCTGACGTAATGAATATGTGTGTGTGTGTGTGTGTATGTGTGTGTGTGTATGTGTGTGTGTGTGTGTGTGTGTGTCTGTGAGAGTGTGTGTGAGTGTGTGTGTGTGTGTGTCTGTGAGAGTGTGTGTGAGTGTGTAGATGGGCGCGTGTGTGTGCGTGTGTATGTGTATGTGAGTGAAGTTAAGCAAGTACTTAAGTTCAAGTGCCACTATATAGTGGGTGATAACGCCAATGTGTAATCTATTAATACTTAACCCCCCCCCCCCNNNCCCCCCCATACTTACAGGCCGGGATGGGCAGCCACGGCTATTGTGCGTGAGTGGATTACCATCGCTAGAGCAGCGGCAGTTGCACCAGTAGTGAGTAGTGAGTAGTGAGTAGTGAGTAGTGAGTAGTGTGGGCGGACATGGACGGCCGTATCTACCACTCCCGCTTATCTCAACAATGTCTGAGTTTTCTACATGGGAAAGGGGAGGGGGGCAGAAGGACGGGGGGAGGGGTATCTAGACCAGTCCCATGATAAGAAATGTATACGTCAACGAATGACGTCATTTGTGTATTTTGTCCTCCCACTAAATCCTCTGTCAATATGGCGCCATCGTAGAACAGCAGATAACGTGGTCAACAGCTACAGCGTTTGTCTTTTAATGCCAAAGGGCCGGGGTTTGAATCCTGCAAACGGTCGGCAGTTTCCTACTTGGGCAATATCTACACATCACCCATGAAACGGCGGTTTGACAGAGTCCAAATGTAGTCAAAAGCATCTACTAGTGAGAGCCCCAACCAGGTCCAAAATCTGGACACTGATATAGTCATAATTGTGCTGAAAAGGCACGCTGAAAGCCAACGTAATCAAGCAAACATACTGGTAGTTGAACACGCGGATTTCACTCCATTCATCTGACTCCACTCCAAACAACTTCCTATCGCAGCAGCCCATTAAGAGCTCTTCACACTCTATAAATCTTTCCACGCACCCATCGGCTTCCCACTTCCCATCCAAAGCACTCCCAGATTTTAAACTCTTTGAAAATTAACTATTTTGTCTGGCAGTGAAAATGACACAATTATTCTCCTCCTTCCGACTGCTGCGTTTTTCTTAACACGGCAATAATCAGATCTAATCTAGCATAACGGAGGAGAGAAAATTAGCCTTTGTGTATGAAACAAACGTTCTTCTCTTTCAATTCTAATCAAAAGATCTGAGCTCTGCTTGAGGTAAACCGCCAGATCCTGCAGATAGATTCAGCGGCGCGAGGGGGCGAGGGGGGCGAGGGGGCGAGAGGTGACTCCTTCAACAACAAAGCCAGAGAAACAACAGCTGGGTTGGGAAACAGGAGAGAGACTTGTAACGCCCGGCAACTCGTGTTTAGTTTTTTGTGAAGCTGTAAATGAAAACAATGAGGGGATTACAGGGGTATCACGCGCATGTTTCAGTGTTTGATGATGGCCTCCTATTTTCTTGCTGCTATTGTAGAATGCGTTTAGGCGTAACAAAAATATCCAGGCTGGTCGACGCCGTTCTCATACAGTATTATCTTTGATATTCGTCTGTTTATGCCTTACTGGATATAATATGCCTGATATGTATGCCTTCTTGGTCCATTTGTCCATCCATCCGTCCATCAATCCGTCCATCCGTCTGTCCTTCATGTCTCTCGTCTTGCCTCTTGTCTGTTTGTCGATTCGTTTGTGAATTAATGAATTATTCCTTGCTCGTGGGTGCATATAACTCTAGTCATCATTGTCAAAGGGAACTAACATACATAGTCTCAAATTGCTCACTGTCAGACCAGTACACACGAGTTTAAAGAAAGACCAACAGAGTTGCTTTCATGATTTAAACCAAAGGACAACTCGAGATTATAAACAATACAGATATCTGCATGAAACATGTACTTATATAATGACTTTCCCAGAGATCTCCAGACCCATCATTCTGTAGCCGTGCACACTACGCCACTCAACATACAAACGCCATCTTGTTCAAGCCACCACTGAGCCGGACATAGAAAAAAAATCTCCCAGAATTCCCAACAATGGCCGGTGTTGACGGAACAGGAAGCTCGGGACCCGAACTGGAGCGAAACAAATTCAAGGGAGATAAGTAACAACTGACAAGGCCCGGTGAAGGGCGACGACAAGTGGGGGCTCTGATCTGACAGTGGCCCCCCTTAGATCTGTCCTGCCTCATTTACAACCATGGTGAGTACGCGCTAGCCGGGGGTGAGCTAGATCTAGTCTCTGAGATCAGTTTCACATAGGTTCCTGGGCTAACTGTAG
This sequence comes from Ellobium chinense, assembly GCA_033807755.1. Lineage (NCBI taxonomy): Eukaryota > Metazoa > Mollusca > Gastropoda > Ellobiida > Ellobiidae > Ellobium > Ellobium chinense. The sequence goes on along the minus strand of JAWQUT010000087.1, from coordinate 1,830,474 downwards.
ATCGTAAGTCACAGTGTTAAGTAGACTTGGAAGACTTTGCATGGATTTTTCCATAATGGTATAGTAAGAAAGAAGCCTCAATACTGAAGAAATTGGAGATAGCGTCATAACATGAACTATGAAGATACTTCTAGACTACAAGTGATCCACACAAAGAAGAATTCATTTATGAAACTCACCTTCCAAGAAAATGTCGTTCAGGAAATGTGTAATGACGTCATATTGCAAGTTGTAATAGCTAGAGTCTAACCTGGGCTTCGGTCTCTTAGCAACAATAACAACATCGACAACAACAACAACGACGACGACGATGAAGACAATAACAACAACAACAACAACAAAACAACAACAACAGTAATAACAACAATAACAATAACAACAACAACAACAACAACAGCAAGAACATTGTATTAGTAGACTAGTTGATCAACAACTTCCATTTACCCTCTATGAAATCATTATAGACTGGAGTCTGTGCTAATCTCTGCCTCTAAGTGAAAACATCAGAAGTTTCTGTCCATGATCTGTGAAATGTACAAAATCGAACTTAAGATAGCAGAGTGAATGACGTCACTACCGAGGTTTCAGACTGTGTATTTCAAGAGTGAAAGTAGAGTATCATCTTACAGAATTACCACTACAAGATTCTCTCACTTTCTGACCACCACGGCAATCTCGGACAAAAAAAAGAGAAAAATCCAGTGCTCGTGAAAATGTCGTAAATGAATTTGGGAACTTATCATCCTTGCTACAAAAAAACATGGTAACTCAGCCAGAGAAAGAGGATGGACATTCGCGGAATATAAAAACGGAATGAAAAACTGAAGTTGCTAGAATTTCTTCCCAAGTGGTATAATATCGATAATGACGGTCAGACCATAGAGGAAACAAGCCACGTACCAGACAGACTTTTCCATGCACATACAGACCTGTGCTACAACAACTTAGAAATAAATCTCTCGTCTATTTTTTACATCAGCGCTCTCTGTAATAGTTATTCTATACATACATGGATTTGCTCGTACCGTATTTCCAACTTGAAGGCCACTTCCTGTTCTCTCCTTCCTCATCCCGCTCACCTTATCAAAAACAAAAGAAAAGCCAAGGCGCCCTCAAGCCAGATTGACACTAACCAGCCATTTGCCACATACGCCCTTTCTGCCTGGCCTGCCAACCGTCTTCAGGTGAAAGGTAGCAGTGCCGCAGTCTTGACGAAATTCAACAATTGGTGTTAGATTCCTAGCGGCCCGCACTGACAGACACATTCCTGCGGCCATGGGAGGTCTGGCATTGTTGAGGGCTGGCTTTCCTGGCCGCCTTTTGTTTCCAGTATTGCACGGCTTTTGTTATCCGTCCTGCGCACTGGAGAGGCGGTTCAGTTGCGTTCATTAGCGGTGCGTCTGAGTGCGGGGGAGCGGCCCTGAGAATACGATATACGCGTTCATTAAAACAGATCATTAATAGAATGTCTGGGGTGCCTACTCTACCTTTCTATTGTTTTTATTTCCAGGATATGTTTGCCAGTTCTCGACTCTTCTCTTGATGGTGTGTTCAGAAGTTCTCGCTGCTCGCTGCTGATAGCTCCACCGTTACTGTAGATTTATGATCTTTACTTAGCAGATGGTTTTATTTGCCATTTGACGACTGTGCTGTGTCTAGGTTACTTATCCAATCATAGAAGAACGCACGCGCCATCTTTAATGTTTAGATTCCCCTCTGGTTTCTTCAATCACATTTTCAAACCTTCAGGCAATTATAGATTCTATTTCATTAGCAGATAGACCGGTTTCTGTTTAGAATGTTTGTAACTACGAAAATCGATTCAGAAAATTTACGTTCCTCAATGTTGACACCAGCAATTAAGATTTAGACGCAACTTAATTTGATGATGCTAGCAATAATGCATTAACGATGATGACACTAACGATGATACTAACGATGATGGAAGTAATGTAGGTCAAAGTGCCAAGCCTCCTCCCCCTCCTCCTCCTCCTGTGGCCGTAGTTTGTGCAGCTGCTGTAGCTGCTAAGACTTGACTTTCCCCTCTCATGTTTCCATTGACTTGGTTGGCCTCAATTCTTTCCTCATGACACCAACAACAAACGCCCACCCCTTTCCGTGTTGCAGATAATAGACCTTGGCGCCCCATCCCCTTTTTCTCCTCAAGCACTCCTTTCTTCTACGGTCTCATTAGTTGTGCTCTCCCACCCCCACCCCCTCTCCAACTGAGCCATACTCTGAACCAGGCCCGTCGAAGGAGTGGGGCCCCTGCTTTTATTGGCTTGGATGTGTCAATAGCTCTAGACCGCATGTTCTTGTTTGCTCACTGACTCCCATTCTTCAACTTTACTTACTCAAACAACAACAGGTGGAAGAAAGACTTTGTTTCATTATGCGATATGGGGTCTCGGCGGGCAGTGAACGGTCCTGCTGTGAACCCATATGGCCGGCATTTCAACAGCTGCAGTGAAGAGTTTAAGTGTTTATTCTTGAGGTCTCAGATAAGTAGGGCTGGTTGTTTTAACAGAAATTATGAGGATTCAGTTACTACAATTGAGCCAGGACTTCGAACACATATGGGAGCCAGATGGGATGTGAAAGATGGGATAGAGAACAAATGTGTTCCAGAGACTGAGAGAAACGGCGACGCTTCACATGTAAGAAGCAAGCTTCAGTTTAGAGAGGTCTCTAACTCGGTCTATTATCGTGGCCAACATTTGCAAGTGATTCACTTGTTGTCGAGAATGACAGGCCTTGATAAATTCCTGCCATCATTTTATGTGTTTGGAGGTCAAAGTCAATTGAACTGAACTGAGTTTTCAAGAGTGGCTGGTTCTGGTACAGATCTGCTCACTAATTTCTGTTCTGGTATCAAACGGAAAATGTTCTAGTCCTCAGAGTCCAATTACCTTGATGCCCCGATATTAAAATTGTACGTTTATAAGGAATTTTATTAGTGTTTGCCCTTTGTCTCATAAAGCGATCAAAGCTATGCGGGACTTCCCTGTTTTGGTCACGTGCTGAGACACAAAAGTCAAACTTGTTGCGTCAATGTTAGAAAAGAGAGAGAGGCAAAAAAAAAATAAACAAGTGTGCACTAAACTGGTGAGCGTGTACTGAATGCGCACTAATTTGCACATGTTTGAACGTACAATGATATTCTTGCAAATTCAGGGGGAAGCTACTGGCCCAATTCATACTTTGTATTTACGTCACATTGACGGCTGTGATGGCAGCCATTTTGTCATAATGGCGGTGACACAGTGATAAGTTGATGAGTACTGTAAAACTCCATTGGACGCCCATTCTTGAATTTGTCTTTCATTTTCGGAAATGTCTTTTTTAAATTGTGGTCAAGATGTCGACATAATAGGAATTCAGGTTCTCAGGACAGATATTCTTCTCCAGCCATAAACTCAGTCTAGAACATTAGCAGAGAAAATATTATATTCTGCGAGGCCATCACTGTTTGGTGTGCACGTGGAGTAAAGATCCAGTACAAGGGGGGATAATTGCAAGAATGAGGTCGTGGGAAGAAATTTAAACTATTTTAATTGTTCTTCATCTACAAGGGAGAAAACTTGATGGATCACGCCCTCGGAAACAATAATAATACTGGTACGGTTTGAAACTGTTAAATTGTCAGCTTGGAGTTGAGCAAGAAAATCATGATGGATGGATGTGTTTCGCAAAAGTAGTTTGAGCAATAACAGAGATTCAGGCTTGAGAGAAAGAAAGTGAGAATAGACAGATATTTAAAAGAAACAAGAAGACGTTCATGTTTCTACAGTGTCAAGAAATATGATCACTTTTCCATAAGTTTCATAATGACTGTTTAGAGTCTGGTGTTGGAGTGGACAAAAAAGGGACGAAGTTAGTTTCCTGACGAAGAAAACAAGGGTCAGGAGCGTCGTGCGAGGGGCGGGAGGGGAAAAGGAATACTGACTTGTCCTATTATAGTAAGAAAATGACGTCACCCAAATTGTACACAAGCTGTCGCACACACAAACACAGATTGAAGTGGAGACGTAGACGAATAAAAGAAGGTAAGAAAGCAATAGACAATGGAGAGAGAGAGAGAAGGAGAGAGAGATAAAATGAAGAATGAAGGGTAAAAACAACAACGATGAGGACGACCACAAGATGAAAGGCAGTGACAACAACAATAACAAGAGTGACGATGACGACGACGGCGAGAAAGACTATCAGGAAGACGACCACAGTGAGATAGAAAACAAACAGCACCAACTACACCACTACCATATATTATAACAGTGATAACTGAGGCTAGACAACATCCAAAGTCTCAGCATCAAAGAAGAT
>JAWQUT010000087.1:1805145-1821027 GCA_033807755.1 Ellobium chinense | reverse complement strand
AAAACCTCGGGGTCATTCCAGTAAGGTGCGTCATCGAACGTCATAAGCAGCGCACCAATTTCGACAAGCCGGGCTATAAATAGATCACCATACAGCCATGCTGGCTCGTACGAGTGTAGAGTTACACCACAATGCTCTTGTTATGCCGAGGCCAAAGAGGGTAGAAGAGTGACTCAGGTGCTTTATAGTAATTAGAGAGCTTCTGTTTTCATGTCCGGATATCTTGCAGAGCGTTACGGCAAAGGAGAACATGCATATAAAGCATTTATGATGTGTTATGATCATATTGTGATTACAAACAACATGTGCAATTCCCATCTGAGTCAAGTTTCTAAAGTGCAATATGATCGCAATACCAGGAAATGTCATTAGTACGTGCACGCCTAGCTGTGCCTTCACCTTCCGTAAGAGATCCAAGCTTGAAATAAGAAAAAGAATTACAGTATTCTCTCTTATTACTCGTCTTGATGGTTCTTCCTGGTTCTATTCTATTTCTTTAATGTTGAACTCTATTCTTGCACATATTATAAAACCAGCAGCTTCTTAGATCTTTTCCGGACATTTTATCAACCTGAAAAAGATGATTGAAAGAGCAGACCAACAGATAGACAGACTGGTGAACGAACAAACAGACCAACAGATGACTGGCAATGTGCTCGGGGGGGGGGGGGGGGAAACAGACTTAATAAAAAACAACGCATAAACATAGAGTTAAAAAGACGAAGCAATCGAGTGGAAAAAACAATCTGTAACTTAAGATTTGGCTAATTAAAAGTGACCAAAAAAAACAGTTCATAATATCGTTTCCTCTTTTGTATCTGAGCTTAGGGTGGGCAATTCTGTCTGACAAGGCACCTTGTTCTAACCGAATTAAAAAGCCAACATTACTACTAGACTACTTCCAACAGCAGAACTTCGCAAAACATTAATTGCCCCAAACACCACCGCCTGGGCAACTGACGGATGTACATGTACCACATCCAAAATACGACACACATACATACAAGACATGGAATTTCAATTCACCGGAACTACTCATCACTGTTAAAAACTGCTCCACCTAGCGGGGAAAAGTGCCGAGTCATTAAAAAAGGAGACATGACAAATATTATTGCTGAGATAACAACAAGCCAGGGGAAGTAATGAAGACACGTGAAGAGTTACCTCCCCTGACACGTGCAGTGAACAACAAAAGTCACGCCTGTAACAATAATATGTGCTCACTTTATTGGAAGAGTTTGGAAGGGGAGGAGGGAGACAGTGAGCAACCTGTGCAGCATGCAATTTACTGCTCACTTTGAGAGGTTTCGCTAGGAGGGACACTTCTCGTGACTCCGGAGAAGGGGAGGGGGTGGGGATTTCGCAGCAAGGAAATGTTAATTAAGACATGGTAGATGACACAATATGTTGATACGATTTGTGTATTAAGATATCTATTTGTTATAGCAAAACTGCTACAACTGATGTTTTGTTACAATGAAAGGTTTCTCTTAAGCAGATGTTGCAATAATGATGATCTCTTCATTTTTCTCTCTTTATTATTTTCTTTCTACAATATTCTTTTATTCTTTTCTTTTCTTTTTTTTCCTGTTCTCTTCATTATTTCTATTCTCTCTTTCTTAAAACTCCTCTCAAATCTCTTTATCTTTCTTTTGTCCTTCCCTTTCTTTTATCATTCTGTCTTTCTTTCTTTCTTTCTTTCTTTCTTTCTTTCTTTCTTTCTTTCTTTCTTTCTGTCCTCTCATCTTCCTCCACCGTTCCAGTCTAATTAGTAAAAAGTAGCCATACATCACTGGACAGTACAGAGAATCATCAGCTGGACTTTCGCTGGCGGCTCTGGCACTGACTGTCTGTCTGTCTGACTGACCTATACAAGAACACAGCTGGACTAGAATGATCCGACTGACCCAGGTAGACATTCCTTCTCCTGACCTACAATTCTTATACCCCCCCCCCAACCCCCAGCAAACTAAGTACCATTTCCATGTTCTTGGACTGTCATCAGTTTTAGACTAGAGACAACGTCGTTTATTTGCAGCTCCACGGAATAAAAAACAGGGAATTGCAATAAAAAATGGTTGCAATTATCCAGTGAAAAGCATTTCTGATGTGGAAAATTGTGAAACGGAAGTTGCGGTTATTCTGATTGCGATTAAGCGACTAGATTTTTTATCTAAATAGACCACTCAATGAACGATTTGGTCTTACCACATGTGCCAATCCCTTCTTTGGACACTTCATTCATTTTGATTTGATAATTCACTTCCGCTTTCTTGACGGTGCCTAGATTAAAGTAGCCACCATGTTTCCACAAAAGATCTCAGTGTTGAAGTTTTTCGTGTAAAGCGATGTCTCTTGGGAGAAATTTACATTTGGATTTCCTCCTTTAAAACTGATGCAATAACAACCAGCTGAGTGGAGAGCTCATGGTTTCTGTCTGCAGAAATAAATGTGGCCACAACTTAACCCGGCAACGAAACTTAGGTGAGTGAATCTACCAATATTTGTGATTTGGAAAAGCGGGTTCGGGATTCATAATGATTATCTTAGGCTTCCTCCGTCTGTTTACAGATAGTTATCTTCATTCTGCTATCGCCTATCCCAAACTTTACCCACCCTCGGCTCCGCCGCTGACATGACAAGCATCTTAATACAGGTGAGTCTGGCACCTGTGCATCTTCTGTTGGAGCCAGCTGGCACCGCGGTGTCAAGGCCGTGCTGACCGGCAGCATGCAATCAGTGCAATTATCCTACATTGTTGTCAGGCCTGTTTCACTTCTTCACAACGCTCCTGTCTGTGTCTGTCTCTACATCTGTACGCGCGACTGTACCTCTGGCCTTCTGAGAAGTTTCTCATAAACCTCTTTGTCAAACAGAATCACCGAGCAGTTCTTGCTGCCCTTTCCTGTTACTGCAGTATAAGACGTCTTTAGTCAAAGTTCTCTAATGCAGTGAGAGTCTGTAAACAAGTTTTTAGATGGAGGTACAGTATCTGTAGAGTGAAAAATTACGTTTCATTTTCATTTCACCTGTTTCCATGTTTCACTCTACTGGTGTGATTAAGTGTCAACAACCCATTTACAGGCTAGAATGTTATGACAAAATATAATCGACCAGTATTATTATTATCATCATTATTATTATCATTATTCTACTGTTTGTCAGTCAGCTGATCTCCTCAGAAAGTATCAGAGTACATTGGTGTTGATTATTAGAACTCTATGACAAAACAAATGTTTTCATGACACTGAAAACTGAATGGATGCAGTAAAGAACAAATGGATCTCAATGGATCTCAATGGATCTCAATGGATCTCGTGCTCAGCAGGCTTGGCAGTCCAGGACAGAACATGAACATGGTAGATTGACTGTGTACTATTCATGAAGTGATGTGGTCTTGTGCAAGTAGATAAGAGAAATGCACTGAGGCTAAAGGGACTTCTGTGGCTTCCATCTTGGAGGAAACAGCAGGGGCAGCAAGGGAGATAACCGTCAGCGATTAGAACAAGGGCCATAATGGTGCTGTTTTCAGTGTAAATCGGATGCAATACTGAGCGGTCACGTGATCTGACGTTTGTTCTTTTCATCGTCATTTTCATCAGTATCAGGATCATCTAGAAATCTCATAATACACATAAAACAAACAGTGGCAACAACAAAGAAAACAAACCAAACCAAACAAAACAGACAAATCTGTAGGTGAATTGAGAGTTTGTTGGAAGAAGATGAAAGTGAATATTTAATACATAGACAAGTTCTGATTAAAACTACTTTTATCATCACTGCTGCATCCACATCGTCCAAATCATCATTATCATTATTGTCATTCTCATTAATTATAAGTGTATTTATCCGTGAGTGACCACCCGCTGCTCTTCTCATGTTTAGCGAAGATCATCTGTCCAAGCAACATGGACATGCACTAAAACAAAACGCCTGTATCTGCCAGGGTAGATGGATACTCACACTCGTTATCTACATATAGCTGTGTTTACTTTTTTTCTCATATCAAGTAAAAACAGAGGTTTCTCCCAAACCTCTCCCGCGTCACTTAACATTCCATCACTTCAAGTTCACGATGTCGAGAAGTTTCACGTTTACCTCGTTATGTCGCTAAATTGTGTTGCCTTGTTCTCACTTTGATCAGTTTTACTTCTTTTGTTTTCCCTTATTCCCTTCTATCCCCCCCCCCCCCCNNNNCCCCCCAAATCCCCACCTCCGTCACATCTTTGAACTATTCAGCAAATGGCGTCTACAACCATTACATTATCGGGCCGATAAAGGGTTAAAAAGCAAACTGCTGTATTCTCGAACCACTTGCTTAACCTGCCTTAACCCTTTCATCACCAGCCATAATGACATTCTTTTTTACAGCTTGACTTTTGCCTGGAAGTGTGATAGATGTCTCAGTTATCGTTCCTGAGAACACGCGATGAATGTCCCATCCTTGGGAATCTTCACTTTACAAGACACTCCGTACTGTCTCTTAAGAACACACTTCTTCATTTTCTTTGTTTTTGGTGGTTTTTTTTTATATGTTCACGCAGAAAAATTGATACCAAAATAACTAGATCGCGGAATATGCCTTTATATCTAACACGATCAGATAAAATAATCTGTCTTACATCAACCAACTCAATCTCAGTAATCATGTCATTTTCAGTGTACTATTGAAGAAAAGAGAACGTGCATCATAAGCGACAGTTACTTTATTGAGTTGATGTTCCTGATAACGCCGCTGAATGAAGGGAAATATCAAGCACTTTACAAACACACTGAGCTGAGAAAGTGTCGAAATTTTTAGCTGAGTCGACATACGACTGAATTTGGCTGAAGGCGTTAGATGTTTACTGTGGTTCATATCCCTCAAGTCGCTCATTAAGAAAGAAAAAATGGTGAATGATAAGACTACGATACAAAAGGCAGATTAAATTTCCAGGTCCAGATAAACATTTCTTTTTCTGCCGTCTGCACAGATTGGAGGATGAGGTTCCTGAGAAACATTTCCTGCAATTATCCCGGACACGCATGACGTATGAATAATGTCACTGTGAGTAACGAATGAGCTCTAGATTTCCACAGAGCGAGAGTTAACAAACTTGTCTTCACCCACATTACATGACCGAGACAAATTGTTCCTCCAGTATTTCTAATCTTCCTCTACATTCAAAGAGTTCCCGTTCCGGAAGCCCAACAATCACATGTTTGTCCACGATCAGCTCCAGATGTTGGCACCAGTCGTGATCAGCAGGGCATCAGTGCATGGTGCAGTCTGCGGCCTAGTCTAGCCCCGTTTGCACCTGTTTCAATAGTTCGGTTAGGTCATACTGTGATGAACATAAGGTTACTCGTTTACCTCGTACTACTAACAACACAGAGCAAGCAACAACTGCTTATCGTGGTTAGCAACAAGGTTTCTCCCCCGCCAAACTACAACAATAACAACTCCGGTAAACTCCAGCTCGCCGTCCAGCAACAGGTGAACAAGCGAACCAGGAACGCCCATATTCTAAAATGTCTGCCCAATTAGCTCTGACCAGATGGCTGGAATCAGTAGAAACAAAACAAAACTGTTATGAGCGTTCACTGGGCCACACGTGCGATATTGTCTTAGGAGTTGGGGATTATATCAGTTCTACCGGAAACCCACCCCCGCTGTAACTAAACACGACGTTTTCCTAGTTTTTTTAACGAGCAATGAAGTTTCACAGATTGAATCTCTAGACAGAAGTTGATGTAACTCAACCATACCAACTTTGGGGCAACAGAAACCTGAACAACAACATTTCAGAAAACACGACAAAAACTCTCCAATCTTCTACAAATGAAATTAATAAACCCGCCTAATGTGGTGCAAAAATCTGGAAAAGTGATGAAGTGATGAAAAGTTCATTAATTTGTTGTGTTATGAATGTATGAACGTAGCACATGCAAAAAGAGTTGTACATCATAAACATTAAGCATAATGGACTTATATATATATATTTTTTATATACTTATCTGTATAAATATGTAGGCCTACATGTCATAATGTTATCAATAATTATAATAATAATCATAAATATAGCCTTGCATATCATTACACGTCATTTTATTTTGTATGGATAATTTCGTGAGTTAAAAGGAGTAAACAAACTCCATCCTGTTTTTCTTAATTTTTTGGCGTGATGTTTCAGTGTGAGTAAATGCTACTCACAAGTCCCCAGTAATCCCAGAGTCTGTGTGCTACAGCCTACTCTGTTTCTCAATGCATCACAAGAAAACGAGGCTTCCACAAATATAGAAAGCCCTAGATTTTCCAGCTTGTTGAACTCTTGAGTTGTAAATTTTGTTTATCTACTTCTCACCGCTCCTCCGTCGCCTCATCTATTCTAATTCCTCGACTTAATCCGTTAATGACTCTTTCAAAAACCAGGAAAAAAGGAGGCTAACGATTTGGCAAGAGCCTTTGTTTCCGCACGTTGGGACTTCCTGTCAGACGATTGTGGGATAGGTAAAGAGAGATAACTGAGGGGATGCCAGTCCTTGAGTTGTCTGCCACGGTACCGGAAGTCAGGTCACAGTCCGCTACTCGACACGGTAGCAAGGGAGAGAATGTAAGAAATATACGAGCTTTGTTATCTCGGCATTAGACATTAATTGTTTGTCTCGGTCCTGTTGATTCGGGATTTCCCATATTTCTTGTAAGTCAAAAGCTGGGAAAAAGAATGGTTTTTATGCGATACCATGTTGGTAGGAGAATAAACAAGCCTGTCTTACTTGGAGACTATCTTCACTACGTGCCAGGAATTTTGCTGAACTGTGGAATTAACTACCAGCTCCCCAGCTTTCTATCGTCCTTCCTTCCTTCCCTTCTTCCTTGTTTACAAAGCGGCTACGCATTCTAAACAGAGGACCAGATATTTTTTTCTTCTGAGTGAACAGCTCACCATCCATCCGTCCAGAGATAGAGAGAAAGAGAGAGAGAAAGAGGGGTGGGGGTTTGTTCTCTTAAAAAGTCTTATTCTATTACCAAAGACCAACATCCCTACACATAAATAAACACACACACACACACACACACACACACACACACACACACACACACACACACACAACAGGACGGGATGAGTGCTATATTACGTTGTTAGAAATCGGCTTTAGAAAGAGAATAGATGCCCACCCCTTTTCCCTTCTTCCTTGAAAATGTTTACGATGTAAAAATGACTTGTATGGGCCGCACGCTATCATTTCCTTTCCATTTCACTGCAAGGATCATTTGGCATTTTCCTTTCCCATTGCTTTGAGCTATTTTCATGGACCTTTTCTTCGTTATACAGTAGCGTATACACTCGCATAATACAAAGAAATTCTCCCCGAAAGTTCTTAGAAGACGAGAGAACGGATCACAAAAGACACGGCTATAATCTAGAGGGAAATCGCATTGGTCAAAAAATGGGAAGATCAGAAGGAATATTCCAACAGTTTCTTTGGCCAGGCGGATGTTCTAATGACAAGGCCTGGACGTTCCATAGTTCTTGAAGAAAACCGGCGCCTTTCCAGCCTTCCTTCAACCACTACAATTCCAAAATATCTCTCTATTATTTCAGCTTTCTCTCAGCTTCTCTGTCAAACGGACACAACTTTTTTCCTGGTCTTTTATTCAGATTTGACGAGAGAATCATCATTATTTTCGATGCTGAGTTAACAGTTAGTTATTTCCCTTATTCTTCCGTAATCGCGGTCGAAAGAATACCAATTATCGATGGGTTCTATGTATAAGAACAGAGCGAAGGAAGAACTTTTTTCACAAAGATTTGCTCCCCGCTCTGTAATCAGCGCATCGCTTATGAGGAGAAGCAATCAGGGATGAATGGATGAATTCGATATAGTGGTGGAGGAAATATTTCGGTGATGGCAGAGACAGATTCCTGGCTGGGCTCCATGCATATTAAACACTCGTTTTTCTCCGCCTTTGATAAGTGTTGTGACGTAGAATGGATTCCTTGAAAGGCGATGGTGGAAGAGTTTCTTATCTGTTTATCATCTACCAGAAGCAATGAGGAGCAAATAATCTGGAACTTTATGATCACAGACACCGGGACAAGTCATGATAATAATCATACTCTACTCAGTACTCTCCATCCGACTGCAGTCTTGTCATTTGAAGTCATGAATAGAAATGAACATTTTTCTTTTCAAAAAGGTTACCATCAAACGTTGAAATAATGCCAGCCAGTGAACTACCGACGTCTTGTAAGCTCTGCTGTATTTCAGCTTCAAGTTATTTTTTTTTCCAAATTCATCTTCCATCTAGTCCACACGCTTTTCCTGAAATTTGACTTTCATTATTTAAGAAATTCTGTCTGTCTGCGAGGTTGGAAATGACTGTGTCACTACATAGTGTATCCGGTATTTTCTGTCACAGAAGCCACAATTTGCAAATGACACGCCACGTGACGATATGATTCAACTTTTTTCATTTTCACACAACAACTGAAGTTTTACACCAAGCCACATACGGCCAACATCTTTAAGCACAACAATACTCTTCACTTATCTAGTGTGTTTGAAACTATTTGCACAATAGAAACTGGAGCACAGTGAACTTGGTACAAAAATGATGTTCATCTTCAAACTGAAAGGATGTCTGAAAATTTCCTGTTCTTCTCCTCCATGATGTTCCGCGATTCTGGTGAAATTATTTTTTAATTAGTTTGGAAGTCTTCGAACAGATCAACGGCTTTAAGGGATTGTAACTAGTGCAATATATCCAACCACCTCAACTTTTCCAGACTAATGATGGGACTACACAAAAGGAATACGATACACACACCACAAAAAAAACAACAACACAAACTCTGTTTCTCATTTTGCCTTTAGAGAAACCAACAGTGCGGGTGTAAAAGATGCAGTAAGTGCATTGTGCTGAATTTTATGCCCATGGCCTTCCTTTGATCTGAGTGCAAATTGTTTCCTAACAATATCCCTATTGTTGCTGGTATCTTCACCGAGTTTTTATCAACAGCTAAAGGTTTTGCCATCAAAACGAGCGAGCAGGTCTATGAGCAAAGAGACAGGGAAACAAAGTCAGCGGTGACGTGGAATTTACGTTATTCCTCCACCAAAGAGCTGCATCGCTCGACGTCTGTACCTCGTAAATGAAATCATCATTGCAACTTCGATACTTTGCTCGGTTCTTTGCATGTTTTCATTTCACGAGCGTTTTTCTACTTTCCTTTCCTTTCCGTTCATTTATCTCAGCGTTTGACTTGACGTTTCTGATGTCTTGGGATACTGAGCTGAAAGATATAACAGTTGTTGAACTTAAGCAATTTGCTGTACACCTTTCAACGCCATTTTTTGTTGTTGTTGTCTCTCTTCTGTTTACGCAAGCATTTCTCAAGCACAAACTCATTAAATGGACGCCTGCTAAGCTATAAATATTCCAAGATGAAAGACGCGGCATATTGTCATTAATACCTACCTAGCACGAACTGCGAGTGTATACTTTTCCCTCTTCCAGAATCTCTCTGTTCTTTTGGAATATGTTATGGGTGTATGTAGTGTATGTGGTGTATGTGTGTCTTGTCGGTTCTTGGAGGTGAATGTATACTAAGAATGTGACTCATGTTTTTCAAAAGAAAGAAAAAAAAACACGGATCAACAGTATTATCGTTTGGACAGGGGCGTATTTTTTCATTACTGTAAACGGCAGGGGGTATAAAAAGCAGGGTCTGGAATCTTATTTAGTCTGCGAAGTTCACCCATCATGTAGAAATAAAACCTCATCACTTGTTACAGAAACTCCAATATTGCCACAGGCAAAACTAGAACCCACGTGGAACATATAACTGTTACGAGGGTATGATGTTGCATGAATTTGTCTTGGAAAGATGTAGATCTAGACATAAATGAAGATTCTGTTCATTTAAAACCTAAATAAGTCTGAAGAAATAATGTACGGGTTCACTCAAGTGTTCACGACATTCTGGGAGGTCATCGGGAAATTTACCTTCTCTTCTTCCCACAATAAGACATTTGGAGGTAGATCTAAGTACAACTGTATAAGTGTATTCTAGAGAGATTTTACCTTTACATTACTTTTCCTACTCCTGGAAACCAATGGAAACAATTCTATGTCCTGTTTGAAAACCACTCGTCAAGAGCTCCAGATTGGGAGCATTCTATCTATCAGTTTATTCTAGAATTATAGAAATTTCTAATTTAGCTTGTTTTTTAGTTTTTCATTAATTTTATACATGTCTGAAAAAGAATTGCAAAAGCTCAGTGGAAAACAAAAGAGTGCGATGCCAGAAGGTTCCCGTCTTGTTCCAGAGCTCGGCAGCCATTCTTGAGTTATCGCCCATCATGAACGCCATCATCATCATCAGGCACTCCAGCGCTCATAAAGCTTTTCTTCTGGCCCGATAGGGGAGGCAACTCAAACAAAGTGGTCGCTGACGAGTTGCTTTTATCCTTGAAGGAGAAACCTGACGAGCCGTCTGATCTAGAGGTTTGTGGAGGGGGGTGGGGTGGGAAGGGAGGGGAGGGGCTACTAGAGAACAGTGGAACCTATTCTACTCCCCAGACGCCATGATGGTGAGGAGATGCCAGACAATTCAGGGCCGACCACCTACTGTTTTAGTAGCCCGGATATCATTCAAGGGGAGACAATTATCACTGGCCATTCCATGATTAGAGGTGCTGGGGTCGTGCCACTTTCCTCACATGACAATAAAATAATGAAACATCCGCCATCAGCGGTCTGAGTTTCTTTCTTTCAGTAAGGAGAAGAATGGGAAAACAGAGGGGCATAAAGAAGAAGAAAATGCTGAAGCCAAGGGGGAGATAAGTCCTTAATGATGTTGATAAAGCCCCTTGTGATAAGATTGATCCTGTGAATGTTACAGATGGTCTACACCGTCTTGTGCTGATGGTACTGCTGGTTCTCCCCATCGGCCTCTCGGCCTGGAAGTCAAACTATAAATTACAGAAGACAATTAGGCTACACTAAGACGGTCTACATCAATAGTAAGCTCCCCTGTCTTGCTCTTATCGCCAACACGTTCTTCTTATAAATTCCTTTTGGTACTGGCGAGGAGTTAGAAGGACATGGAAATAACCAACAGCAAATTCCTCAGCCTCATAAACAACGAGCACAAAATCCTTGAGAGGGAACTGGCCAGGAAAACAACATTAACATGGAGAGAAATTGATCACGTGATGTGATAAGGCGATAAGCTAAGGTAATTTTCCTTCACACCAATATAATGTATCAGTCCGTAAATAAATGAAATCTTTTAATGAACAAGCATTTTAAGACACCTTACCTAGAAATTATCATTTGTTTTCTTTCTTTTTTTTTTCTTCAAGATGGCTGCCTCAAATTAAATTTCATCCAGTTAATATCGGTACATTGTATCAAACCAAACCGAACCTTCCAATTCACAGCTGGCAGAAAAAAACAAACCACAACAAACAATAATAATTATAGTATCACATTTATATCCATACTTCATGTCATAAGGAAGCTTGAAATGTAATGTTCTTTTGTAGTGTAAGTGATCTATATTCAGTTCGGGACTTGAGTTGCTCATCACTTGACGGTTATTTTCACCTAAACTTTATTTGTGAGTTACACTCAGCTTACATCTACAATTGTTATAAAGTCTTGACTAGAAGTAAGTAAGTAAGTAAGTAAGTAAGTAAGTAAGTAGTAAGTAAGTAAGTAAGTAAGTAAGTAAGTAAGTAAGTAAGTAAGTAAGTAAGTAAGCCACCGATGAATACCGCAAAAGACAAGGTGAAGGCAAGCAAATAAACGCTCATTTCTGAACACAACTAACTTCAGAAACATTATTAGTAGTTAACAGTGTTTAGAGTTAACAGTGTGTATTTTCGTGCACCGTGGCAGGATTAAGATATAATCATATGCTGCTTTGTTAAAGGAATGAGAGTTTAAAGTCTCGCTGACAGAGCAAACTAGAAATGATCTGCGCTTAGACATTCAACATGATCTGGACGCCAAATCTGTACACAGTTAACCCACTGGACATAGCAACATTGTTATGGCTTCTCCATGTCATCACGGCTGCAAATTATTTCTAAGATCTCTGTAGGAAGTAAGTGCTGTGTACAGACCAAAGACCAAAATAATCTCATCTCTATTTTTACCATCTACTGCGAGAGAGACAACAATCCGTGCACTCACAGCCAGTCTGGACTAAGAAGTTTCAAGTCTCTCAAGTGTCCAGCTGATCCACCGTCATTATCAGAATAATGGAATGTACCCAGATCACTTAAGACCTCACCCTTTGACCCCATGGCACAGACGACCCAAAAATTAGGGGTAGGAGCAGGGGATGGACGTGGACAGGAAATGACCATCGCTCCCTCGCGGTGCAGCACTCAGGATCCGCAACAAAATTTGTTTCCAGGGCGGATTTGCGCATGCACAAAAGCTGTGGGGAGTCGCTAAAGATAATGATGTTTATCAGAATGTGGCTCTTTAAAACTGGCCTGTTCTACTAGAAAACGAGTGCAGGCCAGACAATGATGGTCGTCCGGAATAGCCCAGAAAATAAACCAGAGATGTCCGGGAGTTTAGTCACCATTATACAGCCCTGGAAGCCCTTTCCGCCAACTGCACGGACAGAGTCTACTTTTTTTAGCCGAAGACGTCCGGTTGAAGAGTATGAGCAATGCAAATTCTGAAACCAGAAGTCTAGCTCTACGGACATGGCCGTGCGCCGTTTGATTTACACTAAGCTGTCTCAAAGAATGGACATGGGGCCAGGTCCCAAACAAAACGGATGGGTGTTTAAAGAGAATCTGTTGCTATCTGCCGGCCGCAGCCAGGGTGCACTTCATCAGCTCTTTGATGATCGACTTTATAAACAAGTGGAAGATCTAATAGCCACGGTCAGCCCGGCGGTTGGTTGGTGCCCTCCCCTGCTGTATACACCGTCAACTACATACGATAATAGATTAGACAGTTAAGACTATGGCTTCCATTCTAGATTATCTTCACAGTCTTCAAACGGCTCACAAAGCCACGAAAGTCTGGACGGTCTCCTTTTTTTTTTTAAACAGAAGGTGTCTCGTGTATCTTTATTGATCTTCATAAACACAAGCTGACATAGACCTTGAAATCCATTAAGTGTCTTTAGATGTTAGCTTATCCTTAATACCAGAGTGTTCTTCGGTATCATAGATAGATAGGAGAGAAAACAGACTGCAATTCCACATTTAAATTATGATTTTAGTCTATCATGTGCTTTCAAATTAATCCCAAATACCAAATAAAAAGAACATAAAACAAGTAGTGGAAAAGAAATTATCAACTGACACTACAGAAGGAAGAATGTTTCACAAGAAATGTGAGCCCGACATGACCAGGGATGGGTGAAGAATTAAAGACTGGATTGGCTTGAGTCTCCCATGTACATCACATGGTCCTATGGAGTTACACAAGAAATTATAAATACCCCAGTCCTGACACGATAAATCTGGTCCGAGACAAGAGTAGCCCCTGGCCTACAAAGGACGGACTGAGCCATGGATAAATAAACGTAGGTAGTGGAAAGAACCAAACAAAACGAAGGCGATTTTCATCTACTCCATTTATCAACCTGCCGGCACACCAGGGGCCGCTCTAAACAACTTTACTGCGGACTACGAGCAATCTATGACTACTTAATGGTCAGTTGATGAATCGAGTGACCGGATCCAGACCTACTGTTCTGTCCACCTGAGAGGCATCCCCCTCCCCGTCCTCTCCAACCATCCCTCTCCCTCTCCCTCTCCCAGCTTCCGCAATTTCTTCTCGCCTCGTCCTGGTGGCGGCACTTTGATTATAATCACCACAATAATAATCTCCTGCCCAGAGCTGCTAGAGGAGAATAAGCTATTATCTCCCATCCCTCCACCAGGTGGCAGACCGTGTCTGCAGCTCCCCCCCTAGCGACCAGCAGGGGTCTGTCTTACCGGTTGCCATGACCACATGATACTGCCAGACTTAAACAATGACCAGAGAGTGGCCGGCCTTTATCGTTTGTTTGTTATTACAATGGCTTCCCTGGAATGTTGGCCTGAACAGAAGAGGAACAGAAAAACTGGCCAGGCCTAGAGATAAACACATTCAATGAGAGAATGCTGGCAGGGTAACATCACTGAGATGGACATAAAAATAGACCGCGATATGGACCGAGATATAAGTGCCACCGCCATCCTGTTTATTTCTGCTACCTTGACATAAAGGTGCTAACAAATGCGTCCAGCTCAGTAGCGCGGCCGGTGAGACAACTACACAAAAAAAAAAATTGCGTCCAAGGTGAGGAACCTCATGCTCGAATTATAAATAGATTGAGATCAAAAGTCAATGAGTAATGTCTGAATACCATAGTATACAAGTCAGCCAGATTTTTGGCTTACAGGTGATTTAAATCTGATCAAAGCCACGAGAATAAAGAATTACTTACGTACCTCTAAACAGCTCCTCCATTGGTCATTGTTTTGGAAAACCAGTACTTTGTAACATAAGCAATTTGCTCTTACATCTTGCTGACGTCATTCCTCTCTGGTTCAGGCCTGCTGCTAACAACCAATGTAGGTAAATTGTGTAGTCTGCCTCTAAGCTTCACCTTCTTCTGCACGTCTCCCTCTGTGCCATCTACAGTAATTGTTCACAACAAGGCAGCGTCAGACTCGGCTTTGTTAACTCCCTTGAAAAGGCGAGTCAACGCGAGTGAACATCCTTGAAGACGCTCAGAACAAAATGAAACAAAAAAGACGGACCGAGAAGCTGTCACGTTATTGAAGAGTGATTAACAGGTCGTAGTCATGCAAATTGGAAGGGTCAAGGGGCAGTTTTCACGTTCTGACGAGTCCAAAGTGGGAGTCAAACCGTGGACAAACAGAAGGCACGTCGCGAACAACCCGAGCAAATCTCTTGTCAAAGACTGGCCCGGCGGGCCTTGTAGCCATCTCGATCCGCACGTCGGTATAGGAAAATCTAACAGTGCTAGTGACACAAGGCAGGGAGTTAGTCTACAGCTCGTCTACACACCACTACTGACAGGAGAAGGAAGAGAGAAAAGATGTGTCATCAAAGACAAAAAGATACAAAACATTTTGGTAGCGAACTCTACCGACAGTAATTGTGAACAAAAACAATTTACCAGCTTCAGTTAAATGAAACATAAGGACTCTAATAACTGCAAAAAATAATGAGCGATGTTAGTTGTTTTAATGCATACTAAACAATATGATTTTACGAGATGGCACAAGTGGGCGTGTTCACTAGATATCTTTCATGTGTCAGAAACATCACTGTAGAGGAATCCACAAATAAAGCAAGCTAGGGAGTTGCCAGGAAAGACAACATAGAAAAAATATCTTTTGAGGAACAGAACTTTAATCGAAAGGTCATGCCCAGACAGAGAGTGTACAATATATTATCTCAGTTCTTATTGTAACGCAGGTGAGGACAACGACCAAGTAAGAAACGGTCATTTAAACAGTGATTATGTTCCAACCGTGTCTGGGAGGTCAGCGTGTTGATGACAAAGTTTGAAATGTGCATCAAGGTGGTCTCATTCACGGAAATACAAAAAAAAAGAGAGAAAAAAAGGTTGCAGTGGTGCTATCTAAGACAAAACAAAAAATCCAGTGAATAAATGCACCCATATTCTGACGCGCATTTCGCTAAAAGTCTGTTGTGAAAGTTTCTTAGAGAATTTATTAGAGGCCATTGCTACTTCTTCTTTTGCTGCTTGGTTTGAACTACTGTCTGCCCCTCCTGGAAGTAGCGAAGACTTATTCGAAGACCTGAAATAAGGAAATCGAAATCTCTCCATTCTATCGACACGGCCGGGCCGGATACCTCACACCCATCTCCCCCCC
>JAWQUT010000087.1:1761985-1774030 GCA_033807755.1 Ellobium chinense | reverse complement strand
CCCCATCCGTCCTTCAGATAGACCAATGTTTTCTTTTCTCTCCCTTCCTCTCCGTCCCCACCACCTACCCCCACCTGAGATAAGCAACAGGTGACAAAGACCCACCTTTCCCCGCCAGCGTCTACTGACTCCAGTGACTCCAGACTCTACTCTCTACTGTGTATCATGTCGCTGTGGTGTCCACTTCCCAAGCCGCTCTGTCTGTTGTTGCCGATTAACAGAATACAAATTGCCGCG
This sequence comes from Ellobium chinense, assembly GCA_033807755.1. Lineage (NCBI taxonomy): Eukaryota > Metazoa > Mollusca > Gastropoda > Ellobiida > Ellobiidae > Ellobium > Ellobium chinense. The sequence continues at coordinate 1,773,793 of JAWQUT010000087.1, read as the reverse complement.
TTGTTTAGACCAGCTGAGTCCTTGTTTCATGTGGCTTTGGACACACAAGGGAGACTAATCTAGCCGGATATCTGGCTGGTTAACTCGCTCAAAATGTCCACACCCCGGATGGTCACCAGACCAGCGGCGGAGATCGTCCATGGGCAGTTGTTCCTAATCTCCTGCTTGGTGTCGGATGGGTGCAAAGCAGAATCGCCGATGATAACAATTTGTAAATGAATATATGCTACAGGAGAAGAAAGGACAGAGAGAAAGAAAGAAAGAGAGAGAGAGAGGAAGGAAGAGAGAGAGAGAGGAAGGAAAACTAAACTAACAGAGATAAAAAGCTGATGTAATGGTTCAACGAACTTGCGGGCAATCAAACAAAAAAAAACAAAATCACAGAAAGAACTTAAGGTGAACATTGGTCAAGTCAGTACTTGAAAAAGGTTGTTCATGTCAGAGTATTATCATTCAACTTCATACAGTGTGTCAGCCATCACTTGAAACGATGGTCAACATTAACAGCAAAAGTCACAACAATAACAACAACAACAACGACCACAGCAATTACAACAAAGGCAACAACAACAATAACTACCACAATAATACGGCAACAGCAGTGACAATCACAAAACAACAACCACAACAATAAGAACAATAATAAGAACCACCACACTATTAAAGCAAGAGGAGCAAAAACGACAATGACATCAATAATAAAGACGACAACAGCAGCAACAACAACATCATCAACAACAACAACAATAACAACGACCACAACAATAGCAATATCAACGATGACGATCACAACAAAAACAACAAGAACAACAACAATAACGACAACAACGACAACAACAACAACAACAACTACACAAAAACAAATTTATCTTTTTCATCCATTACTGACATAAATATCCAGCAGTCAGTGATTTACCAAGCCTTACTCACACTCACACCTACACAACAGAGAAATCCTGACGAGCCTCCATGCTGCTCACTGACATGTTCCTGACATCCAACATCATGTCCGTGCATTCTCAAACATCACTCACGCTTCTAATGTGTTTTCATATCACCAAGTAACGCCAAAAAAACGGCCAGACCCCCTCGCCTCCGTAAATCTTGCACATGGTGCGCATTTTATCCGCAGCTGCGTCTCATATTTCTCTGTTCTAAATTTCACTTTTTCTTTTAATTGTTCAATTTTCATTTGTTATGCCGTTTAAGCTCCAATAAAATCCCCGTGCATAAGCAGATTTAGAAATGAGACAGTTCGTAGACCGATCTTGTCACTTTAATCCATTCATCCTTTTTATGAACGTCTACGTTTATACGCTTTTAATTCCTTAATTTCGTTTACGTGGTCTCAAATTACTGCTCTGAGCTGCGAAAGGGAAACATTGATATCAATAAACTCCACATTTTCACTATGTCATAGCCTCCCTTTGCTATCCACTTCTGCCTTTTCTCTCTCTTTCTTTCTTTCTCTCTCTCTCTCTCTCTCTCTCTCTCTCTCTCTCTCTCTCACTCACTGCCACCGTTTCCTTTCTTTCTCGCCTTTCTTTCTCTTTCCCCCTCTCAGTTTGTTTCAATTGATATAATTCACACAATTCTAGTTAAACCTTCAATCACTCACTCACTCACTCACTCACTCACTCAATCACTGCTGAGTTAATGTAGCGTAGTCATTTTGCTCTGTTAGTCAGTCCGTAAACTCAGTGCCTCAGTACAATATTATGCACCTATAAAATTTCAGCCGAGCTCTGCTGCTCTCCTCGGAAGCTGAGAAAGTTTTCTCTTGAGGTATTAAGTACAAAATATCATGAGTGGACCGATCTGAACATATCTCTAGCAATGATCTCATCTCATCTCACCCATATATTGTGGTTTCTCTAACTCACATTCAAACCCCCAGCCACCAATATCACCTAAAGAATCTAGTTGTATCAAGCCAAAGAATCAGACCCAAGCTCAAAGCCTGCTGTCTCCCGAAGTCATCGTGGTTTGTCCGTGTCCTGTGGTCTAAGTTTATTCAATTCAATTCAATTCAATTCAATTCAGGTTTATTTCCAAGATGTCGTTGGAACATCACATGGATATAAGACATATTTACATAATAAGATGGTAGCGCAATCAACATGGTAAAACAGTGTACACGTTCAATAACCAGGAAAGAATAACTTAAAGTCATAGTACATATACATCCAGATATGGAATGGGTTCTGACGGTAAATTAGATAGACACAATATCACCTACAGAATCTACTTGTATCAAGCCAAAGAACCTGACCCAAGCTCAATGCCTGTCTCCCTAAGTCATCGTGGTTTGTCCGTGTCCTGTGGTCTGAGTTTATCAGGGTGCAGGTAGAGTTTAAACAATAGGATGGTCACCAAAGGAAGCCGGTGTAAAAGGTTTGCTCCAGATCGTCTCTGTTCAAGGGAGGCCACCCCCAGCAACTGCACACAACTTTGGCATTGTCACTGTACAAAGGTCCACGGCCGGGCAGGCTCAGGGGCGTCGGCTGCCAAGGTATGACCTGTTTGTTGGGGTTTTTTTTCAATTTTGAGGGAGGGTGAAATATCAGTGGTCATTGATACAACGGACTCGTTATGACTGAATAAGGTGTCATTTTAATGACATGGCAGGAAACAAAAATGAAATATGTCACTTGTTGATTGATACAAAGATATCACCTTCGTTGTTAATTATGAGTATGGCCGACGATAATAGCACTTTATTACAACAATATGAAATTGTGTAGACCTGGTGAAGAAGACGTTTATGTTTTCTGGGTTTTTTTTAAGAGTACGGTATGATGCATATTTTCGGACGTCAGTTAAAATAAGGCATGGAAATTATTATGCTTCTTCGACCTGCACAGTTCACTCTAACGGTTTTATTGTATCACTCTTGGTAACAGAGATTAGATTTGTGCATCATTCATGAAAATGAAGTTAAGAGACTATTTCATGAAGTGAATAAATGTCTCTGAAGTCTACGAAAGTGCATCACGGAATATGAAATCTCGCTGACGGATCAACGACCCCCACCTCTGAAGTAGGGCTAAGGTCACTGGGCTGGCTGGGGGCGCTCCTGTCCATTTTGATTGTGTAAGGGGTAGAGTTAAACAAAGTCCAGAATTGTTGGGTTGTACAGAGTGATTTACTAGTGAGGAGGTGAAAGCAGGTTTTCAACTTGACCAAATACAAGAGAAGTTGAATGCCCCGTGCCAGCATCTCGCGATAATTCCCCTAGCATTGTGTAAGAGTTTAGAAGAGTGTTTGTGTCTGAGCCATGTCTTTATCTTGTTGGTGTTTGAGTAGCAGAGAGTCTGTACATAGACCTTCATCACAGCAGGGCTCCAGTTGAAAGGGGACACAGCGTTTCTAACTGTAAAGGAACACCCGTTTGTTTATAACTACAATAGAATGCGACACACATTAGGGACAAGATTTTAGCGGCGAGAAAGATTGTCTGGGCATAAGTGATGCGCTCTAAGTTAATTCTTGTCCGCTAAATTTCTGTCTGTGACACAGAAATGAAGCCAGATCTAGATAATTACATTTTGGGCCCTGGAAAATTAATGTAATGCTCACGCCGGTCTGGCGTGGAGACATTGCATTAAGTTTTTAAGTGTCGCTAATAATATCTTTGGGAATGTAAGCAAAAGTTATTACTTCCCTTGCATGAGAGCCATGGGTGATCCATCCTAGTGATCTAACTGGCTGGAACATAGATCAGTGTGGCCTGTCCTTTATCAGGTCGACATGGGAGTGAACAGTTGGAAAATGTGTTTGGGTCACGTATGAACATTAGACATAAACCTGAAAGTTGTGGAATATTCAGACAGAAACTTTTTAAAGCTTAAACTGCTGTGAAATTAGAATCTCTGGGATTTATTAGTGGTAGCACGTTCAACTTACAAGTTGAGAGGACCTGGGTTCGATCCTCGGTCGAGACAGTATATTTTCTCGTGCTAGGTTTATCGACTTATCATCTCAGAATTGATATTTCACAAAAATTTGATAAAATCCCAAATGACATATTTTATAGACAACATTAGTTCAAGCTCCCAGTTCTCCTCCATAATAAACAGAACATTTAAGCATTAACGATGGGACTGACAGAATTGGCTCAAAATACTTGTACATATATAATAGTAATTGACCGGCCAAGGAGCAAAACAACACTGTAGACTGAACTGACTACAATGGCTGACTGAGATTATATTATGTCTGTAGTTATATGACAAGACCGCCAGTCATTATTTTGTCAGTTGAAACTGTCAGTTGTCACCGGGTTTATCAACAAGAAAACTAGCAAGCAAACAAAAAAGGAGACCAACTGACACAGCAACTGACCAGCCAACAGACAGACAGACACACACACACATATACACACACACACATACACACACGCGCGCGCGCGCGCACAGAGAGAGAGAAAGAGAGAGAGAGAGAGATATCGTTCTCAAGATAGAGAGACACTTCATAAATCTGTATTTCAGTCCACATACTGATTCCTTCATCTCTCTTTATATGATAAGTTGATGTCCACCAATGCAATGAAACTATCAAGACGTTGTTCATCAGTATTTTAATTCTGTCCTCAATTCACTTGTCCAGAAGCTAAAACTCAAACTGCCCAGAGGCCACTGCCGACCTCCAACTTTTATTTCTTTTCCAGCTCTTTATTTTCAGCCACAACACTTGTTGAACAGTAACAATGAACATATTTATACTCCGTCATTTACGGCTTTTCGTGCCACACTCTCAGACCATGGCAAATACAGGATTATTTCTCCTGACTGGCTCATTCGGAAAGGTCAATTCATCATGAGATCACAAACCTATTACCAAACAAGAACTCATGGCCGCAGTGAATCTCTGACCCATTCTGTCGGTGTCAGTGTCCATCCCAGGATGTCTTACACGAGGTGGACAAGGTGAACCATGACTGTCACTCTCTGTCCGAGTCCAGCCGCTGATTGGAAGAGACAAGCAGGACCGTCCAGGGCGACTAACGTGTGCAGATTTCCCAGAAAGCCGTGACACCAATCACTTTCTCATCGGCTCAACAGTCAAACACGGGCAAATGGAAACACTTTGAGAAATTGATAACTATACCAGTGTCTGGACTACCAGTGAAAATGTATCATTTCGCCGGCATGCAATACGTCAAATGTGGAGAGATTTTTTTTTTTTTTTTTNTTTTTTTTTTTTTTTTGAGCAGCGGATATTCTCGCAAATGATATTATTTTTATGACCGTAAACCTCTAAGACTTGATATATTACGTGGTAGTAAGAAACGTCAATTGAGGTTAGGATGTGTGGTAATTGGACCTGGCTACATCAATGTGATCACTTTGTGATACCTCACATTTGGATGCTCCTGAAAGAGTAGAGCAACATTGCCAGTCTGGCAGCTTAAGGCGCATTTCTAGCATAGAAACGTCAACAGGCGCACACGGAATGAATGTCCATCAAGTCCCTAACACTTTTCAACGCCCTCTTCCCTCCCTCCCACCCTCCCTCCCTCCCTGTCAGTGAGTCACAATCCAAAAAAATTGCCACGAGTGTCAGTCATGGTAACTCTGATTTTCTTCATATTCATTACGAAAGAAAAGCGAAGGCGAAGGAAGAAAAAGAAAGGCTGTTTTTCTTCAATTTTTCGATGACAATTTTCTCATCGCTCTTCGGCACGTCTCTTCAGTGTCTGTGTTAATTGACCCCTCTTGTTGGAAACTGCGCCCACTGGTCGCTCCGCAAGAAAAGAATAATCATTCTCGAGGTTTTTAAGACACCCCATTTTCTTCCCTTTTTCTTGAAAGTTTTTTTTTTGCCCCTCTCCTAGTTCCCGTTCCCTCCTTACTGTCAATTTGGGTTGCAATTTCTTGCATTTCTTCCAGAAACAGCGGCTTTTGTTGGGTTGCCACGACAACAGCACAAGAGGTGCAGAAAAAGCATTTGAGTGTGAGGGAATGCCCTGAGAAAGCCATCGCCCTTAAGCCAATAGAAAGGAAATGAAGCCACATCATAAAGGCGGGTGCTGACAGGCAGAGAGAGGGCGACTGACGGAATCTGCGCTAATAACAAGACCCTGGGATCCAGACTGGAAGAAAGCTTGAAAGGAACCTCAAGTCAAGCCAAAGCTTTAAAAGAAAATACCACTTTACTTTCCACGTCTCCAAAAAAGCCACTTTTGCCATCTTGCTTTGTTTCGCCCTTGATTGTGTCCCGCAGCGCGAATTAAAATTGAATGTCTGCGTAACAAGGCAAGGGGAGAGCACAAGAGGGGAGCGAGCACTTCCTCAAAGGGGGGCATGCTCAGCCGTCCGCTAGTTGGCGCTTCTAGCCCGCTTTTTGTGAAAAGCCTTTTCCTGAATCCGGGCAACTTAAAGCGCCTAATCTAGCCTCTATTCTTCCCACTCCTGTCAATCCGCGTCACAAAAAGCAATTTTCGAATCGTAAGCGAGAAAAGAACACTGGATTTTATGGGAAGAAAAGTATAGGGGGAAAAACACGCTGCGAGAAATACACGGAATGATGGGATATACAAGGATAGGCGGAGAAACGGAGGCGTAAGAAAAACAAGCGACTTTTCACCGCTCTTGTTGATGTACGCACTGATGATGAGGAGAAGGGGGTGCCGTTAGAAATCAGAAAAGGAGGCGGGAANGGGGGGGGGGGAATAGGGATGGATCTGTGATCAATTGCCAAGAGTGAGCCCCGGGGGTGGGGGTTAAAATGGATGTTAAGTGAGCTGAAGTTGGATTCACAGAATAAATGGAATAGGACTAGTAAGAAGATGGATTTCAGTCCTCTTCCCCCCAAACCCGGGCCGGCATCAAAAGGATGTCTAGTGATGTCTAGTGATGTCTAGTCTAGCGAAGATCGCGTGGTAGCTAAGTCTGGCGGCGGTCAATGGCGCAAATGTCACCATGGGTTGGCGTAATGGCTTCCATACAAAGGCCGTTTAGGGTGAGGGATTACCCTACAAATCGTGGATAGTTTGACGAGAAAAATGATGCTGCCAGCTCGGAGGAAAGAGACGGGGATTACATTTACTCTTGCTAGCTAAAGCTTTAACTGATAATGTCTTTTCAGCGCTGTAATTCGCTCCCTTGCGCGACGTTCTTGTCCGAACAGTTAAACTAACGAAAATACATTACAGCATCAACGCTTGGTCTGTCAGCTGGGAGTGAGGAAGAAAAACGGGGAAATCTGAACAGTCGTGATTCCTAAAGCAGGTTTACACTCGGCTGATAGATCGTGCTGGCAGGGAATAACCGTTATCTCACAGTTCTAAACTCTCTGGGCATGTACAAAACCAGGGTGTTAGAAAACACAGTCTCACAGCTGCACACAAATTTCTTCTTCGTGTTTACGTGACCGAAAGTTCTTGATCTCAATTTCAAAAGGTCTTTGATCCGAGAAGTCCTCATATCAAACATGAAAATTTCTCTTTGGCTTTACAGATATTTGGTAGTCTAGGTGCATGGAAGGCGAGAAAAAAAGATTTGGCCTGGTAGAGTTTATCAAGGCATTAAGAAACGTTTATTAAAACGAGCTGAAGATGAAATAAATCCTATAAGTGCAGACTGAAAATAATTTTCACCGCTTTGGCAGTGTAGACTCAAGATTTAGGGTGAAAGACAGATTGCATGCAAAGAACAAATGTGATAGGCTCTCCCCAGTAAATTAAATTTTCTGTCATAATCAAAGCGATCATTTGAAGGAAGTAAAGATGTTTCACAATAGTCACATAACAAGAAGGTAATTTTAGAGTGCAACATCCGCTTTTCAGCCCCACATCCCTGTCACTGCAGCCCCGATGTACACAATGATACTGGACAGACACCAATCACATGATAATGCCAATAAACCTCTTAGTAAAACACAGTCTTCATCCGAGACCGGACCGGCATCTCAGAAGTCGAAATTTCACCAGAAATTAGTTCAAGGACTGATGATGTACGGTATTGTTATTTATTTGTATTAGTTTGATCTTGAATTTGTTGTCATTTAGTACAAAGTTTACATCTAATCCATGTGATTGGCGTCCAGACGTGTATAAGCTGTGACTTCTGACCTGCCATGGCATGGCGTCATACTACAGGTCAATGAAGTCCCAGCTGTGAAGGTAACTCGAAGGTTGCACTTACAGCCAGTAATAATGCATGACACTCATTGACCCATATAAGATTAGCGATATATGTGTTGGCAGATTGCTGTACTGTNATCATCCGAGACCGGACCGGCATCTCAGAAGTCGAAATTTCACCAGAAATTAGTTCAAGGACTGATGATGTACGGTATTGTTATTTATTTGTGTAACCGGGTGGAAAGGCAATACAGTAGTATAGTATTCTTTCTCTTATATTTAAGGGTGAGGAAAGTGAGCTTAGTCTGATAATTTTTCAGATGTTACATTATTATTTTAAAGAAGTGTGTCACCAGGGATTTTACCAAATTACTGTGAATGATCAATTTTGAGAAGAAGGGCCGAAAAAAACCTACTCTAGAAAATTTCTGTCCCTGCCGGGGATCGAACCAGGGTCTCTCAGCTTGCAAGTCCGAGCGTGTTACCACTACACTACAGGGACGCTAACTTCACAGCAATTTAATCCTTAACCCTCTAGTGCCCAGCGTATCAGATCTGATACATTTCGTGGAACAAAGAAAAAGCAAACCATGATCATCACCCCACCATTTATAGTGTGAAGTCGCATGAGCGGGCATTAGCCTGGGTATGAGACTTATAAACCGCATTATTATTATTATTATCATTTTGATGCTTGTTCCAGCATAGTGGATCCAGAAGTGATCCAAAAACTGGAGCTCGGACTTTTTGTGCCATTGTAAATAGGGCTGGGCACTAGAGGGTTAAATACCTACTGCCTGAATCGGTCCCTAACTTCCACGTGCGAACCTAGTGTTCACCCGTGACCCAAACACACTTCCCGACTGCTCACATTTGTATTAGTTTGATCTTGAATTAATTTGTTGTCATTTAGTACAAAGTTTACATCTAATCCATGTGATTGGCGTCCAAACGTGTATGAGCTGTGACTTCTCACCTGCCACGGCATGGCGTCACACTACAGGTCAATGAAGTCCCAGCTGTGAGGGTGGCTCGAAGGTTGCACTGACAGCCAATAATAATGCACACTCTTTGACTGCCGGTATAAGATTAGCGATATATGTGTTGGCAGAATACTGTACCGTTCCTTTCCGCAGAAGGTGAAGGAGGCTGGGGGAGCGGACGGGGGGNGGGGGGAGGGGGGGATGAGGGAGAAAGAAATAAAGAGAGCAGAAAATCCATGAGCCTTGCCGCACCTTGTTGTAGATCTTCCCAAAACATTTCAACTGAATCTGAAGAAAGTTACTTTTCTCATGAACTCCCATTGTTTCGCTCCGCCCAGTCAAGAAATATTTGTCTACATACATTGAATATATATGTATTTATATCTTGTTAGCTGATTCTGATGTCTGAGTTTATTCATTGCTGTAAGCCGTGCTGCTTTTGTGTCTCAGTGATCGTTCAGGAGAAACGCCGCCTTTTCTACAACTCGTCATTTAACTTGTGATTCTTCTTCTAACAGTTACTGAAAGATCTACATTTTAACGAGTATTTTGTTGAACATTGTGGTGGTACTATAGAATGCCAGTGACGTGCACAGACATTGTGAAAGTTGCAGGAGAGAAAGTAGTTTGTTGGTTCAAAAAGATTAAGTGAGTAGAAATGTTTGACCTGTAAGTTATATGAAACGATTCGATCCGCCGTGTGATATGAGTAAATTATATTTAAGTTGGGCATTGCCATGTCTGAGCACAAAATTTATGACTGTCGAATCCTAAAGCCAAGACCTGGGATGGAGGATCTTATTGTTCCAAGTTTGATTCCATCTAATTCCTGGTGTAGTAGTATCAGAGTTACAGTTCCTGACATTTCTTTGGCTGTTCCCCAAAACTGAATTCGAAATTTCATATTCCAATTCTTATCGGAGGAATAATTCTGCAGGTCCCATGAATTCGGGTTTATCGATCTCGACCTTTTATGTCATCATCAATGTAGTGTAACAAAATCCCTCCAACATGGAGAAGTTTTGGAGTAGATCATGTGACCTATCTTTGTTTCACATACTACTCGTTTTAATTATAGTGGGGTTTATTATTTGGTGATAACGAGGAGGAGAATGGTAATAACGATGATAATATTGGTGATAAAGAAGGAGAATATGACACCTGCCCAGATCAAGTGGTTCTTTCCGTCCAGCCATCGATGATGAGTGTCTTCCATTGAGAGATTTCTGAGCATATTACAACCAATCTAAACTTGCATCCATTAAATTAGCCTAGAATTCGCTCATCCAGCGTCACGCAATTGGGTCATGGTTCATCCGTCTGTCTCGTCTCGTCTCGCTAACTCCTCCCAGCTTCCCCGCGCCTTGCCTGGCCCTTCACTAACACAATTTTTGTTTCGTTTTGTTTCAATTTTTTTTAGAAAACTTACATAAAAAAAAAAAAATCATTATGCTCATAAAAACGTATGTGGTGTAACATCAAAGTACAATATTAGCGATAACTGATGTCATCTCGGCTATTTCCCCCTGAAAATCTGGAGATAAAAACTTGAGATTATTCCCTGATATCCCCAACAAGACTTGGAAGCTGCAACAAAGGACTGGGGGCTTGTGAAATAGAAGTTAAGATGCTGGCGAGAGATAACCCTCCTTTCAGGAGTTTTGGGTATTAGCTTCAAATGTGACATCAATCTCAATAAATTGTGTACCTATCTCCGAGGCTGATAACCCGGTAAAGTAAACTCCTGTAATATACATTTATCACAAATATGCATGCGCATACAGACTAGACCAGTCTTGGTCTATGAAGTTTGAACGTGCAACGAAACAAACTGGGAAGGTGAGCAGTAGATGTGACGGTGCGCGGAGTGCCAGTTTTTCGCTGCTGCAACAATAACAGTTTCGTTTAAAGTCTCCGAAAATGAATTTCAATCCACATATTTGAGAGAGAGGGAAAAAAATCAAGAGGGGAAGGGGGATAAGCCCATCAGGCGTAATAAATCAAAATCAGCTGAGAAAATTCGTCAGCGATAGCGGAACAAAAAGAAAAATGAATGAAAAGAAAAATGGCGCATAAAATGCAACAGTTGATAGCACTCGTGAGCTGAGAGCAAACAAGAGTTAAAACTATTGATTTCCCGCCTTCTAATAAATGTCCCTTTTCTTGAGGGCCCCTCGCCTGGCTCAACAGAAGAAAAGCATGGGAAGGGGAGAGAATAAAGGGTTGCACCCTCAGTGAATCAGCGTGGGAAGAAGGGGAAGTAATCTAGCCTGCATTGCCTGAGATTTGGGACCATTGTCTGAGCAACGAGCCCCGCTACCAGCACTGGGCAATCGACTTGACTGCCCTGCCTGCCTTGTTTTCCCCTGCCATAGAACTGGAGAAAAGACCCAATGATTTCCCCCAAAGTCCTCTATTCTTTTAGTTGTTGGAAAGTTATTGCATTGAGCAGTTGCATCCTTCTTCACCCCCACCCCCTTCCCTCCCCCAAAAGAAGGTCATGTTTCCAGTTGTGTGTTGTTTTTTTTATTTCTTTTCGGGTCTCAATTCCGTGGTGCCAGTGAGAGAAAAGAAGTGAACAATTGCCTCCCCTTGCCAGTTTACACCACTTTGTCTAATGAATGCACCTTGTCTTCTTGTCACCTCCTCAACTCAACCCAAAAACGGGAACTCCACATCCACATTTGGGCAGCGGGCTGGCAAAGGATTTTTCTTTGGAAAGTGGTGGGTGGGGGAGGG
>JAWQUT010000087.1:1703704-1733266 GCA_033807755.1 Ellobium chinense | reverse complement strand
GGGGCGGGGATAGATATTCGGAATCAGGAAAGGGACAACTGGCAGGAGATGGGGTAACATCAGCAGTCAAGACAATAGTTACTGTTTATTCTACTTACTCAATATACACCGTCTTTTAAGTCGTAAAAGTTGTATTCTATATGAACAAACTAAGAAAAACAGACGGAATCACGTGGTATCTTTTCATAGACATCTACCTGCTATCTTCAGAAACAACTTTAAATTCTCAACAAAATTATGCTAAAATCTGCATTTGGCCCATTTCTAAGGAATATCCTGCCGGACATTAACACTGACCAGATATGCACTGTCAACTTCAAGATTATGTTTACAAAATTTGCCGGACTTCCTGCTCATTCCTGCTCTGTCCTACATGACGTCATTTGTTCCAGAAAAAAACTGTTGAGCTACAAACAAAAACTTATCATTCCATATCCACAATGTGCACTTTACAGATTTCGTGACAACACAAAAACTTACATGTACTATTACAAAATACACTCCACTTCTCCTCCCCTTCACAGTTCCAGATTCCTATACTTTGTCATTTCTTAGTAGCAGTGTTGACGTAAATGTTTGGGTATCTTCAAAATAATATGCAGGTCAGAGCTGAGCATCGGTTTCCAGAAAGGTTCATCTTTGTGATAACATTAAACCACATCACAAAATAATGATATCATTTTACTGTGAGTTCAACCAAATATTGCTATCCTTTCCCAGTCTTATTCTCTGATCATTTTACAAGATTTTATAACAAATGCAGGGGCGGCACCTGTGTGTGGTCTGGTAATCAGTTGGCATCTGCCTGTCTCTAAAACACACAATTATATACCAAATAAAACCAGCTATCTACATAACGGGGTCGGGGGTCACAGGGTCGATGGAGTTTCTGGTTTTGACGTCCACAGCAAAAAGACAGAAGGTGATAGAGGATAATAATATGTACAGAAACAGAAGAATGACAGACTAAAAGAATGAAAGAAAGAACAAGGTGCAAAAGAATGAAAACAGAATGATCGAATGATGAAATCTCTGGCGATGGGGCTGGCGGAAAGGTGGGAGGGGGGAGGGGAGTGGGGTCAGTAAGTCAAACTAGATCCAACTTTACAAGTCCTTTGTTATAACTATGTTGTCCGGAGAGGGCATATCAAAATGTAACCAAGTGACCCTCACTCCTAACCCCCTCTCCCCCCACCTTTTGCGATATGAATCTTTCCTACTGGACCTTTTCCATTACAAATTTCTGCTCACTACAATACCTCATTGCTTTGAAACCGTGTCTTTACATAGTTTTTATCATTACTCTTCCCCTCCCCTTCTATGCCCCTATCCCTCCCACCCAGACGCACCTGGGCGAGCCTGGCCTGGCTTTGTGGTGCAGAATGTAAGACTGAAAGAGGCCGCGATAAAGATAAAAGAAGGAGCGTATCATAAAGACCAAACTCTTTTGAGTTTTATTAGTCTTATCGTCAGTTTGTGTAACTTCCTCATTATATGAGTGGCTACTGCACCGGATATCAACTCCACTGTACTTGTCGAAATACAGACATGCCTTACATTATAATATTAATATTGTGCTCTTACCATGATAACAAGAAAATACACAGCGACATGACGCATAAATACAATACAAACAGGACGGTTTAATCGCATTGCGGATAATCGCACTACCCGCTTATTCACAACAAAGTTTAGAACGGTAATTTTCCTGAAGTATGTAAAACAAGTTGAGAATAAAATGTAGTGCCAGGTAATTAGCCTGTCCTCTTTATCGCCACTCTTTACATGTTTGTACATATTTCAAGAGCCGACTGCAATGTACATAATATAGAGAGGCCTGTGTTGTTGCCCCTGTCCAAAGTTATCTTATTTCTATTCGAATTGAGAATAAATAAACTGGGATCTCTTACAGGCGTTGAAATATTTCCCAGATGTAAAAACCAGTTATCCCACGATCTACCCTCGGAATCAAGCCGGAAGACAGTGCGGTTATCCCCCCCTTCAGATTAAAAGCAAAAGATAATCACTGTGGTAAGGGGCAGACCACCCACTGATGACAAGAGTAGCCCAACTTTAAAAAGCAATTAGTCATTTGATTGTACATCTCAGAGAGGAAATTAAGGAATATAAAAATTCAAGAATATGCGGTGGAGGAGATGGTGGTGCCCTCTTGCCTTCCCTTCACTTTCTTTCCTTTAAAATGAAATGGGTTTGGGAAGAGAGAAAATGGTCAAAGCTGTCCTTACAAAGAACACGATATTTTGATGCCTACAACCTTGATATTAAGTGGCAATTCTTTACGGAGAGCTCCGGAGTTGTTGTTTTGTTGTTGTTGTTTTGTTGTTGTTGTTGTTGTTGTTGTTTTCTCTGTTTCTTTTTAGTTATTTTTTTTGAATAGAGTATGTTGGAGGTCATGATAATAAAAAAAAAACGTAAAGAAAAAATAAATTAGGACTTCTATTGACAGTGTAGGGACTTTGTTGTATAAATCTTGCAATATAATACATCTCATTCATACCATACATACATCAAACAATATATATATACTGATAAATGCACACTCTGATGTCACTTACAGAATTTATATTACTCAGCCAGCATGAAAGTCTTCCCAGTCCAATGTCTCTGACCGTCCTAGTACGTTCGTGAACGTTACAACCGTAAGTGTCTTGGAGATACAACCGTCTGTCTATCTATCTGTCTGTCTGTCTGTCCCAGCCCCCTCCATTCTCGTCTAGAAATCTTCTCGTGCACGTGTGGTCCTCTTTGATAGCGAGATAAAGATGACAATATTATGAGCTTCTGAGAGACCCAGGCCTCATTAAATTCAAAAGTTCCTTACAAAGACACGCGTCTGGCTGGCTTTTACTTAATGAATGTGGAGGATGTCGGTAGCCCGGTGTCTATCTACACGAATCATTTCAGAAACGGACTGGTGAAGAACAGTAGAGTAGACGGCGGCCATTGACTAAGAACAGAAAATGTTTAGCTAAGCTGTTAACACGAGATTTTGTTGTTGAGAAAGGAGAGAGGAAAAAATACTCGCTCTACAAATCTTTCAGGGTAGGGGTTCTAGCCAGGTAGTTACGGCCCTGACGTTGGGCCTCAAACTGAGAAGTGAGTACTCATATACAAGAGTTGACCAGACTAGAATGATATCGATACTGTCATCAAATATGCATAGATGTTGACTTACTGAAGTACATAAGGAGCCAAACGAGTCTTTTCTGCATTGAACAAAGTCCAGGCCAATCCAAAGGTATCGGAATAATAAACCGCGCTAATGTTGTGTTACTGAATAATTTATGCCACTTTTATGTCTGCACGAACTAACATCACTAGATATCGACTAAGAGCCTCCAAAATAGATTGAGTATATTGTGCCCAGTGGATGTGACGCGTTTTAATGTTTCTTTTACATTGCACTCATTTTTATTTTCATTTTAAAACTGAGCACCTGACGATACCGGATATCGACCTCACCAGCTAACCCCGGCAAAGCCCGTAGAATGAGAGCTGAAAGGGGGCGGAGCCAAGGTGAAGTAAACATAGCTTAACAAGCCCGAGTGGGCGGGGCTAATGTCATTATTTCATTTTCCTGCCATCTTTTGATGTCGGTAATTAACGTAACACCACTCACGTGTGTGTGGACGAAGATCGTGCAGAAAGGATCAAGAAAGATAGAAACAAACGAGGATATTCGAGGGTTTTTAAATGAAAACATATGACCACATCTATTATCTTTTTAGCTAACTGTGCACCACTGAAGCCAGTGATAAAAACTGCGTATTATTATTATTTTTTTTAGCCGTAAACATATTTTTCGAGATAACATTGCATCACTCTTAGTTATCGGTGTCGAACGCACTTTAATCTGGGAAAAAACATGAGGTTTTTATTTTCTCTTTCATTTGTGGGAGGGGTGAACACATTAATTTTATTCCTCCT
Organism: Ellobium chinense; assembly: GCA_033807755.1. Classification (NCBI taxonomy): domain Eukaryota; kingdom Metazoa; phylum Mollusca; class Gastropoda; order Ellobiida; family Ellobiidae; genus Ellobium; species Ellobium chinense. Next base: position 1,729,318 of record JAWQUT010000087.1, on the reverse strand, counting down.
TGAATCTACGTGCATTGCCAGTCACCGTCTTGTAAGGCCATAGAAACAATGAACATTTCTGTGACATTACTACTTTCTACATTGTCGCCCTGACAAACAGCTATACAATATTAAGATAGATTAGCCCAGTCTGCAGCAATCTAGAATGTCCATATGGATCCCAGATGTGGCCAAGGTTGGGTGCCAGATGGAAACCCTACTGGATTTGCTCACGACGATCACATGCGCTACTATATTATGTACATTTTGGTCTGGATACTTACGGGGCCACACGGATGAAATGTTAGCATCAGATAGACAGGAATTTGGAACATGACGGGCAAGTCAGTCAAGTAATCCTGGTACCATATGTTTAACATACGGGATATCCCGTTCCCACACTGCATTGTGGGACACCCGTATGGGTCCCATAGAGCTATTGGAGCTACACTCCAACCTGCTCACCTGTTCTGCCTTCACAATGGAGTTAAACAAAGATTGCCATGTTTCGGCGTGAGTACTCGATATGTACATTCTGATCAACTACAGTACTTTTCAACTCACCCCACATACACGGTTGTTACTGCTAGACCAGGAGTCGGCCACTGTCAGAGAGCATCATCAGTCATCCACAAATAGATGTAGAACTATATAAAACTTCTAGAACGAAGACAACAAACTACGAAGCATAAGGATAAACGTCACCCAGTGACAAATTTTACACAATAACATCTCTGGGTCCGCTAGATGGAGACGTCTTGTCTATTTGTCTTGGAAAAAGCAGACGTCACTGTTAGGCTGCCATGCGTGAAACGACAACCGTGTGTTTTCTATGGCTATTGTTTCATTTCTTCAGTCCTTTAAGAAAACACAGTGCTGCCATTTTGATTTGAAGATATTTTGTGACACTGTTCTATCTAGAACATTCATTGTTGTTTCTTCAAATCCGTTGAGCCGCGAGCCCTGTCTCTTTCTTTTGTTAACCCATTTAGACACAATCAGCTTTTGTCATGGTAAACTTGGTCATGTATGGCTGCTTGTCTTGTGTGTTTTTGTACTTATATATAATAATAATGTTCTCTTTATTGCTTCCTATTTTCCTCCGACATTCGATGGAAAGGAAATGGAAGTTATGCCTTCCACCCCCCCCCCCCCCCCCCCNCCCCCTCCCCTCACCACTCGGACCCCCTCTCCTCATCAGTTGCAAATGTGAAGCAGCCTTCTGGAAATCTGGTATTCTCTCCTTCTTTGCCCCATACTCACCATGAAAAGATCGTGCGCTGGATTCATGGAAATATGCATTTCACTCATTTTCCTCAGGCCCCCTGTCCAATTAAAATGGGTACCTGGCAATAAGCAGTGACGGGTATCTGCAGTATGTTAGTAATCATGGTGTGTAAAATGGCAGCCGCACTGGATGTTCTTGCTGAGGTGACAAAGTAGTTGAATGAATTATCAGAATGTAGGAATAATTAACCTAAGCGGGCTTTCATCTTCTTCTTCTTCTTCTTATTCCTCTTCGCCTTATCATTATTATTATTATTATTATTATTTCTAAAGCCCTGCCACTGTGAACAAAATCTGTTTGGGTCCCAGATGAGTCTTTATATGCCACCCACCTGTGAAATGTTTACTGGCAAGACAAGGCCTCAGATGATTTTACTTACAGTTTGGATTTCACACGTGGTTAACCTGAGTACAGTCGGATTCTGCCAGAGACGGACGGGCAAGTTGTTCTGACCCCAGCAGGTATCTTGCAGGTGTCATGCACTGTAAATCGAACACCAGGAAATGCTAACAAATTTCAAGAAAAATGTGCATGTATCTACAACATGACCGCTGTGGGCAGTCAGTCAGGAGTGCAGCTCAGCTAGCGTTTCTAGTGTGGTTAGTTGATGGCCATAAAGAGCTAAGTTTGACCTCAAAATTCAAGAGAGTCCCGTTCAACTGACAAACAGTTGAAATTTATTGCCCATCTACACCTACCTCAGCTACGTCCCTGTCACCAGTTCTTATTTTTTAATACGTAATTTCGTGTTGTTATGTTATTTTCATTCTGACCTCTTTCCCTCAGAGCTACCGAAGACAGCCCCTTCTCCCCCTTCTCACCCTCCCCCCTTCAACTTTTGTTTTTCCACCCGACCAAGCGTTCCTCGCCTTCTTTACCATGCACGGTTGAGTGCCAACATTGTTACTCTAAAACACTGGAGCATATCCCGATGTCTAGATGTCATTTGTACACAATAGAATGTTCCTTTACATAAAGATCCAGGTGAAGTACAGTATTACTTTCAAAATACTGTCTGCCACCGAATTCAAAGGTGCGCTATCCGACTGTTACCGTTGGAAGGCAAGCCCCGCCTACAAAAGGCTGTGGTGTAGAAGATTGTTGTGGAAAATCGAGGTCCGATATGAGCCTTCAGATTAAATCCAAAACAAGTGAAGTTTCCCATCATGCCGTTTATCTCCTTTTCTACCTCCACGCGGGTCTTTAAGAATTTGCATTTGTTTTTCATAAGGAATCAGAGTGAAATGTCGGCTGTAATCATAAATTACAAGTCGTTCGATAGCAAAGCACTCTAAGCCCCAGCCTGCAAGGAGAGAACAGTGAGGACATATTTAGTTAGTGAAGGAAAAATTATTGATTTGCCTGAGAAGCTGGAAACATCTTTCCAAGTGGCTAAAATAGGTCAATCGAGGTCTCCACATGGATAAAATAGGTCAGCGCCGTCCACTTTTTATTTACTTCACAACTGTTTCCGGTCACAAACTGTACTGTGTTTATCAATAACTCACAAGTATTAGACATACATACTTTAGAGCCTCACTTTGAAGCCATGGCGAAAACGAGATTGTTTGTCCTAGATGGTTGATTCGAAAAGGGGAATTATGTTCCATATAATATAGTGGCGTGCAACTGAGTGGTGCAGTCTATATTTCTATATGATATTGACCTCACGAACTCGCATTACTGAGCTGGTTTCTGGACATTCCATTCAGTGATAGTCTACTGGATTGAATATTTGAGCAGTAAGACGGTGTGTGTTTGGGTTACGGGAGAACACAGTATTCAGGCCGTTGAGATAAATGGATTAAATTTCTGTGAAGTTCGCATCATTGTGGTGTAGTATGACACACTCAGTGTTCTAGCTGAGAGGTCCTGGGTTCAGTTCCTCGCAGGAACAACAAATGTAATCAACTCCGCTCAATCGCAATTACTCCGGACCATGGACAAAATTACCATTAAAAAGAGTTGGGATTGTCAAAGTAATTCATGATGTGGAAAATGTTGCCTTTTAGAGGAATTTGTGAGTGGCCGGATAGCGATTAAATGAAATGGAATTAAATGTCTGTCGGCCTTTCCGAAACTTCATCTTTCATAGTGATTGTGAAAACATCATTCTTAGTACACTGTTCAGATAATGTTGTCTGAGATAATTGATGAGATAATTGCTTACATTTTCCTCATCCTAAATGTAACAGGTATCGCCATTTCGTGACAAATATATGAACTTTGACTTGACACCCAGTTTGTATGGAGTCGAAGAATATTGCTTTCATCAGAAGAGTCACTTTTCTCAATGCCTGCTCCCCACACTGAAACTGCTCTCTAGTCTTGAAGTCGTTAACCCATGTCTTCTTTACGTTCATAACACAGCGGTCTCTTCAATAACAGGCAGTTGTATGTTGTGGCTAGACGTGAACCCCATGGTGTTCTCAAAGCTCACTAGACCAGACAGCCAGGACAATGTACATTGTGATAAATCTACGCTATTGTCATTAGGACGTGCTCAACATTGGTAACCTTGAACCCAGTTCCCTTCTCCCACCCCTTCCCCTCCCCATTCCAAAAAAAAAAAAAACCACTTCTTTCTCTCAATTCTACATCATCAATTTAAGATTTTTCTTGAATGTCACGTGGGGAGAGGAAGGGGATAAATGTGATGTCTATTGCCTTTTCAATATATTTTATAACAACTGCAGCCTTGAAAGCTCCCCCCCTCCCCCCACATCATATAGGGAAGGGATAAGGGGTACCTGGATGAAGTGAAAGGGGGGAGAGTGGTATTATAGGTGTCTAAATAGAACTCCTGACGTTGTTTTATGGTGTAAAAGAGGCCAGCGCAGTAAGGAATCAGCCATCAAGTTGAAATGACGCCTCTCAGTGCATTGACCGCGCGGAGAACAGCAAGAATTCAATCGGCCATTGTCCACTAGAGCTTTTCTCTCGCCTTTTGTCCCTTCTGTAATGTTATTATACTGGATGGATGGCTGACACCAGTTAGCTGCACTAGGACTCGGTCATACGCTGGTGTGATTTGGGGGATGTGATTAAAGCAAGAGAAACTAGAATAAATTGTGAGAATGAAACGTCTTTTTGTTCTATATAGTATATCTCTCAGACCAGCAAAATACGGAGTTTCACATGCAATAAAGTATTTAGTATATGTCGCAGTCTTTATGGATCTAGAAAAAGATTTTTTCCAGGATACATTATACTTATTAATTTTGATTTCTTTTGATATCAACAGAATCTACTAGTGTGGCTTTAAAGGCACGGACTGAAACAGTTTCAGTGTAACCATGCTGCAAGGATGCAGTTTCTATAAGAAAGTTTAGTTTTAAGAAGATAATATTACTGAGTTCATGAATGAACAACAGTAAAAATGTAATTTCCTCTATTTCGTCAATTTACTATTTCGCAATTTAATAAAAAACAAAAACTTCCCTTGCAAATAGCATAGATTTTCCTTCACAAAATTTACCAGAGAAATTCAATGTAACTTGTGTATCTGATTTCTTTGCGGTTCATATCACAAATTGTCCTCGTCTTTAACTTCCTTTGACACTGGTAGTTTTGTTATCTGTGTACGTTAACAAGATTATTGTTTATAAAAACCAATGAATGTCTTAGGATAGCCAGTAACATGACACACCGTAACTTTTTTTGTTGTATTGACGCAAGCAATGTGCTTATAAACCTGCCATTCACAGATCAACTCATGTGCCGTGACATCAAACTGACCTCAGCGGAGCAACAAATCTTGGACAATAGAAAGAGCACGCTCTGGTTTCTCTACTGTCCAAGGGCGGGGTTATTTCAGGTCACCTGGGGACAACTCCTCAACTCACCACAGGGCGGGGACAACAGACAAGAGGCCTTGGGACGGAGGGAGGGAGAAATTAGGGAAGTGAGCAATACAAAACCAAAACCTCGTGAGCAACATGGTTGGTTGGTCCTGGATGAGTTCTAAACACCGTCAGATCCTGGAAAGACAAGTTTCGTTGTAGTAACTTTAATAGTCACCTGTAGTAACTTTAATAGTCACCTGGAAGCTGTCATGACAATTATGACATTTCTTAGACAATCGCGATTCCAGTTGACATCACTGTCGGGTACCATCATACTGGCATTTGTCATGCGAGGGGAGCAGGTAAGGAGGTCACTATCTTGAAATTAATTAAGTTTCATTTACAAACGTTTTGACGACAGGTTCTGAATTTTTAATAATATTATAACTCTTGGACGGTGGTGGTGGGGTGGGGTGGGGCTGTATGGATTGAAGAAGTGGATGGGATGGAGCAGAATTTTGAACTTATGAAGATAATTTCAGGTTATGAATTAAAAAACAACAACATATAAACTGTTCTTGAGATTTGCATAATATGGAAATAGATCTATGGAACTTGATTACTGGCGATAAGAAGTGACGACGTGCGGGTAGAGAGGAGGAGGGGGAGGAGGAGGAGAAGAGAGAGACAGAATGTAGAAAAAGAAGAAGTTTGAGGGGAGAATGAGGATTTTGACCCCTGTAGAGGTCATTTCAAGCCAACGTGTTGGGAGGTAAAGAAGACAGCGGACCGTTGTTATAGTGGTGAATATTGTTGTAAATGGCGACTCGTGGGACAATAGAAAATATGTGACAGCAGAGAATAGAGCCAGGGCTCGGACAGAATGGGGCTGGTTTATATCGCTACTGGTGTCAGGCGGTACGGACGGTNGTCTGGAGGGGGTGGGCAGGCCGGGATGACAATCGTATTGGCTCAATAGAAATATGAGAAGAAAAATGAAAACTTTAAGAGAATGAATTGGTTAATCTGAGTGGCCGTGCTGAAATCATGAAAGGGACGGTTCTGGAACACTGACGGATAAGAAAAGTCAAAAGTAGGGAACAAAAGATTTTGCTACCATATGAAAGAGTTTGCGGAGGAGGCAGGAAGAACTTTTTGACACTCGATTCTTGTCACTGAGGACATAATATTGGACTCATCTAAGAGGTAACAATGTGACCAGAGAGACATACAGAGAAGACACCAGTAAGCAATCTAAAGAAAACACTTTGCCCTTGCTGACATATTATAATACCGTATTTCGCAGCAGGAAATAAAAAGAAAAAAAGAGAGAGAGAGAGAGAGAGAGAGAGAAATGGGGAGAAATATGATCGCATACAACTGTAAAGCCACCAATCCAATCGTGTTCATGAATTCAGATAATTGAGAGCTTAAGCATTGATGACGGGATCTCTTACCATCGTAAGAAATACATTAACTCTGTATATTGAACGTTACTAACAATGACTCAGCACCGATGCACTCAATAAATTCTTATGATAGTAAGACATGCCATCGTTATTGCGCAAGCTCTCAAATGCTATCAGAAAGGGCATAAAACGTTCTCCACAAAACAACACCAGTTATTCCATCTAAGTTGTCAAGTACGATCATAAACGTTACTACATGCATCCTGAGAATATAAATATTAATGAGAAATGATCTTTTTTTTTCTTATATATGAGAAGCAAAAGGATCTCTGTCAACTCCATGGTAAGAACTCTCTCAGAACGTCAAGGGAAGTAACACAGCGACTTGTAATCACCGCAGAGTTGCTGGCCCTTCCATCCAATACTTGCGCAGGATTTAATAGGCTTAGTAGCTCATGAGTATGAAGAGAGGCATGCCAGTGCTGTTGTTTGTTTGTTTGTTTGTTTGTTTGTTTGTTTGTTTGTTGGTAATTGCTTATTCTATCATTGTGTATCCTTCTGACATTCATCTGTTTTTGGCAGATATATGTTTCAACTAGAATCACATAGTGCCACTGCTGTACTGTGTGTGTGTGTGTGTGTGTGTGTGTGTGTGTGTGTATTATGGAAGAAGTGAAAAGAAATGGGTCAAGTTTGTAAATTAAAGACACTCAGACAATCAATAGTCTATGCCTCGTTACTTATTTCTTCCTGACCCGTTCACAGCCAGTATTGTCTTCCCTCTACTAGAGACTTTATAAACGCATACGATATACTCTCTAGTGCGATATTTTCTTACAAGTTACTGAGGACCCCATCAAGCCCTTCTTCTTTCATCGTTTACATCTGTCTAATGGATCGGATTAGAAACTGAAACAACTTCAATATCCAGTGCGATCCTAAGCACCTTTTGCTCACACCTAATAGAAGTCTTTAACAAAGTAAAAATGTGATACGAAAAAACACATGCAAATTTACTCACCTTACTCAGTCACATCTAGATGATGTCAGTGAGTTTTGTTGTGATATTTGTCGTAGCCAAGATAATCCGTAGACAGAGAAGTCCGTCAGCTCTTGCTTGCTAAATAGTTCACTCCTGAACTATAGTCAGGACTGCACTGTTTCCTTCTCTATACTTTGACCTCATGGAATACAACAGACACACATCCGCTAGTTTCTATTGTCATTATCAGTGTTCTGTTATATGGTATGTTTTAGTAACGTAACTGGCCTGTTCCAAAGCTGATCCATTAGTATACGCTCTGCGTTTGATGGCTGCAAAGTTTATGCATAGTAAAAGATAATACTATATCATGAGTGAACAATAAATCCCCAGAACTAATACGCATTTCAGAATGATCCAGCTGTTGATAGTAAGATCAAGGAGAGCAAATACACTGATCCTCAAGTTTACACTTTCATCTATTCTACTCGGATAGTGATTTCACGTGATTATCTAAGTCAAAGTAATAGTTACTTTGAAACAGTGGCAGTATTGTCAGTTATGAAGTTATAAATTAGCCAAGACACAATGATAGGAACACGAAAGAACAGAGTACTACAAGTATTGGATGAGAAAGCACGTCACGTCATATCTTCCATTTTGACTGTCCATAATCCACAGTTTGGATAAGAAGTGAATTTTCATGTCAATTTGTTACCAAGTTTAAAATTGTGGAGCAGCGTGGCCGAGTGATTGTGGTGTTCGACTCAAGATCTACAAGTCGTGGGTTCGATTCCCGACCACGGTCGTGTTGTAGGTGCCTTGGGAAAAAATTTCATTCTCATTTTCCTCAGTGTACCTGTCTGTAAAATGGGTACCTGGCTAAAGGCAGTGAAAGATATTGTCAGAATGTTAGTGATCAGCTCTTAATAATGGCAGCAGCATTGTATGCTGCCCAGAGAGCTGAGAAAGTCTTTGCGCGATCAAGCCTTCTGGGGTAATAATACTGTGAAGTCGCGTGAGCGTGCATAGGCCTGGATACGAGACTTATAAACCGCATTATTATTATTGTATAATATTATTATTATTTTTATTATCATTATTCCAAACACAGTCTTCAAATTAATGTGCGAGTTTAAGTTAAAAAATTCTCAGGTAACAACGTCATGAGCACAATATAAGTCACTTCATGTCAATAAAAAGTTTGCACAAGATTCCGTTTTCCTCCGAATGTTGTTCATATGGAATGCTAGGACATGATGGGTGAAGACAGTTGATATATCAGGTATAACTGGAACAATAGTCACATCACCTTCAAAAATCCCAACTGAAAACTTTGCCAAAAATATCACTTGTGTACAGCGTATAAGGGGAGAGAACACTGCTATATATGTCAACACTTGTCCTGGCTAAGCACAGTAGATTTGCCGAGTCCAGTCAGGAAGGAAATACACAATGAAGAGTTATCACTTACTCCTGGAAGCCTTAAAGACTTATGGACCTTGCAGTATTGTAGTATATCAGAGTCTATCAGCACGGCTCTCCTCGTGGTCACAATGCTTGCCTTGTGCTGAGAGCGATAGGAGAGCCACTGAGAAGCGAGCGATCTTGAGCCTTGGAATGAACAAAAGCAACAATGGAATTTATCGCTGACTGTACCCGTCTCACAATGAGGCCTTATCGAGTACAGTATTATTGTCAACTACAAGTGCTGCTGGGGGCCGGCTGGGAGACATGTGGGTGTGCGCTCAATTCCATACCACATCACGACAGCGGCATGCTTTAAACGAGTATAGCAGATCAAGAATAGTTTTAGGAAACTTTTCAGTCTGTTCTATTGACTTGTTTCTGGCGATCTCATCAAAGTTATGACAACTGAAAGAATATTAATGTCTGTCTCGTCTCTTCAAATGTTTTAGCATTATTTATTGTCCTCAAGAGCAAGGTGATCTTATTTGGTGTCGCCGTAAGTGGACGTAGTTTGCTGACTATATACTTATATCAAATACACAACTAAGGCAGTAGCGAAGAGTCTCTAGATTGCATTCAAATATTCACAGATTTTTTTTTTATTATTCCAGAGATAAAAAGGAAACACCTGTGTGTAAAATTCCGTCAGAGACAAATAAATCGAGAATACAGATGATGGAATAAACTAATCTACATGTGGGCGCTGTGCACATATAAACGCAAATTTCACAGGGTGTAGAGCTTATATTCCCTAAATAAGACCCTTTGACCGAACATGTTTAGTGTGTCACTTTATTTTATTTCATCATTTTTAGTTTATAATCCTCATGAACGGAGTTTTAAACCTTATAGTTTCCATTTTTATTCACCCGTCCCAGTCTCGATGTTTTCACTACCAAAGATACAAGCAGGAAATAACATTTCTCAAATTATTTTACTATAGATAACCTGCGTAAACTAAATCTATAATATAAAATGTGGTTACCACAAAATATTTCGGTTCTATGAGTTTTTTTTCAGCTATCATTGAAAACTGTTCCTGTCAAATAATGGCCTTCCTAAGAAGAAATAAAATCAACCGAACCCTTATTGTGGTTATTGTCAAACCTATTTTCACGTCATTTTATCGAGTCCACTATCTCGGTGGATGCTGTATTTTTTATACTTTGTTTTGATTATTCAAGCTAATAAACTATGGGATGGGTTTAGCATAAATTCGTACTAATCAATTCCATACAACCATTCCTTATTGGCAGCCATTGTTCGGTTGTTGCCGACATTTTAATTGTCCGCTATTTACAACTTTACTGAACAGTATCGGAGCAAACTAAGAACTTTCTTCATTTGAAAACGGCACTGGATTTGTGGCGATAATGTTTAAAACGGTCGGATAATATACTTCAAGTTCTGGTCTTTGTTGAGATGATCGATCTGAATAAATCGGATTATACATTTTCAAGCTTAAACGACTACACAAAACTTAGCTTAAACTATTCAAGATATAACAAATTATGCTGAAGTATTTTATATTTACAACCTCCTCCCCCCCACCCCATCANCCCCCACCCCATCACCCCTCCACCCCCAAGCCGCTCCTTTTCTTCCTCCCTCTACATTATTTTGTTCGGCAATAGTTATCGCTCTTGTCTACTTATGGCGAAAACGTATCTTTAGAGAGAGTTTATTTTCAACAAATAGACAACCCGTTCCCTACAGATAGAGGGTCATACTAGATTTGATAATGTCCAAAATCGGAAAGGTGGTAAGTAGATCCAAAAATAACCACATCTACTCATACTTTGCAGGTTATCGCCTTATAAACAAATCATCCCCAAGTAGGTAGTCTTTCAAGCAAAGCTGAATAAAAACTTTTCTTCGCATGATGTAATTTTCTCATGTTAAACTCAACTTGCAAAGATCGCGAAAATTAGAACCTTGTGGCAAAAAATTCACTTTCACAGAAATGCTTATCCCACTGCAAGTCCTAGGGCAGTTTGTGAACCCTTCTTACAGTCTGAATCTGTCAAATCTGAGGTTTGTGGAAACGGCTATCAGATCGGGCGGTTTGTACTGTAGTGTGTCTGGAAAAAGACATTTGACCTCACAAATCTTGAAATGATCCATGTGGAAGTGAGTACCTAAAGCTTTAAAGCTCGGACGGGTGGATGAGTGAGAGCCAGGACACTGTGCCCAACAGACTGGCAATAAATTAAAGTTGAAATCTGTTCAGTTTAACTCTCTTTATTTCATTATATTATGTTCTATACGTATTAGGAATGAGATGTACACTATTGTATGCAGTTAGAAAACAATTAGGTATTTTCAGCTCCATCATGTGACCTAGGAAATCTTGCTCACACGTTGGTTTGTTTACATGCTCTGCTTATGTATGATTACTCGTCATTTATCTAAATAGCCTAGCAATCCCTAGATCACATGGTGTAACTGACCCGTCTGAAAATACCTCATTCCTTAAGGAATAGGTAAAAATCCTTCAGTCTACTAATATCAATTAGAATTCAAAACATATCATTTTCATTTCATTCTATCGAATGACAGTTTGTTGCAATTACTTTATAAAAGTATTCGATACCATGGTTTATTTCTGTGTTTTGCTGTGTTCATTATAATATACAAGGACGACCTTATACCGTTGGAGACTAAGAGTTTGAGAAACTTGCCTAACCCCAACTTCCATAGTAAATTCAATATTTTACAGTAACATACATTGAAACGCATGAAGAAGATGGATGTGGTAAAAGGAAATGGAACATTCTGCATCACATAACAACTGGCACATCCATCAAGTGATCTAAGGGACGGCTTTTGACGTGAGGGTCGGGACATCTCTGATCATGTCCAGTGTGCAGTGAAGATTGTTTCAGACAACAGAAAATATTGCTTGACAAGTAGCAAGAAAGCCAACATTTTACACGGAAATTATTTTCTTAAAGAACTAGGTGTAGTCTTTACACAAAAACAAAGATTAGATGCCCATCTCCAACTATTGAGTTTGAGACATTCTGTTGACTGAACTCATCCACGATAGGGATCTAAAGAAAGGTCAGAGTTCAAAACTCTGTGTCGGGGGCAAAAATTCCATGTGGGGTGTACATCCCGCCCTTTTTTTCTTCAGTAAAAAAGAACTCGTTATTATGGTCTTCCGCATCCCTTGCCCTCCCCTCTTGTCTAACAAAAGTCGATCCATTCCTCCACACCTCCTTCTAAACATGCCCCATCCGTTTTCAAGGCACGACAACACCTCTGATCGGCGAGATATTAGACGTGCTGTTAGCTAGGAGTAGAAAGACTAGTCAATATAATATTATTATGGGATTTTCATGAGACAGCTGCCGGCTAACAAAGCTCCGATAAACATCATAAAGAGCATCTTAGAGAAATATTTTTTTATTCTACAAACATTTTCTACTGGAGGATTAGCATAAACAGTGAGTGAACTAAAGCTCATAACGACCTGGAGAGGACATGGGGCCAGCCGGACTTGTGGCAATGTACGGGAAGTTTCCCCCGTAAATAGGTCCATAATGACGTCATCAATAAAATAAAAAATAGGATCAGAACTTAAATGAAAGAAAACAAGGATAGAAAATAAGAAATCTTACCTGTTAATATATTCTCTGTATTGTAGGAAACTGTTGCTAGTGTCTCGTAGTCGAATACTTTGAAAACTGTGCTTTTTGGAATGATCAATTTATTCCTGTAGTGTTAATGGCATGTATGTAACCAGAGTATTATGTACGTGTAAGATATTGGCAACATGCACTCTGGCCACCATAGACAACCTCACAGTGATATCACACGAGTACAAAGGGGAAAAAGAATATCTATCACCAGTTATTAGACAGCTTGTGTGTGTGTGTGTGTGTGTGTGTGTNAGTGAGTGAGTGAGTGAGTGAGTGAGTGAGTGAGTGAGTGAGTGAGTGAGTGAGTGAGTGAGTGAGTGAGTGAGTGAGTGAGTGAGGGAAGTTGAGTTCTCATATGGACCATTAAGGCTGTGATGAGCTAGCACACATTATGTCATTTCCTGGTGTTGTCATCATAGTGTATGTTACATACTAGAATCACAGATTATGGAGTTCAAATCTAGATCAAAATGTGCGGTATGATCGCAGTACCAGGTTATGCCAAACACAAATGCCTTCCTCTGCTATAAAGGCCCGTGAGAGATTCGAACTTGGAGATAAATAAGTGAGCTCCATTCATGTCGCCATAAATATAATGAACATTCAACATGGCTTCTTGAAAATCTATCACGGCTCTTGGTAGAACTTTTTATTTTTCTTCTCCTCAACTAAATTGAGGCTGTTTGTTTTAGTGTTGCTTTCATTTAGTTTTATTGTGCACTGTTAAAAGTGGCTGGTTCAAGCACCTTGTAAATTTTGGATTCAGTTGGGGAAAGAAAGTTCCAAAAAACGTGGCCATTAGCGGGAAGTAATTTAAGCGTGCCTAGAGGATAAGGTTTATATGGCGGAGAGAAACATTTCACAAATTACAAAGTGTACTTTAGCACAATTACACTGACAGCAACAACAGTCACCTGAGATCTTGTAGGTAAATCAAGCCTAGTGAAGAATTTTGTAAACATAAAAAGTTTAAAAATTAAAAGAAACCTGTTGGGGCCCTGGTGATTTCAGATTAAAGTACTTAGACTGTATCAGCCATAGTAGACCTCACTGATGGCTGGCTAGTCATTCATCTTTCAGGTGATGCAGGATTTAGCGAGTAGTGTAGTTCGCTGCACAGGAGCCGAATTGTAGAAGCTTCTTTGAGCCATTTAGTAAAAATTTCTCCTCGAACCACGGGAACGTTCCGAGAAGGACAAGACTAGTCTGCAGGTCTGGTGCTACCACTGTGCTCAAATTATATAGACTACTGTTTACAGCAGGAGTTCTTCATTTTGATTTATTTAAAATATTTATTTTAATTTAATTTTTAATTCAATTTATTTTTTGAAAAAAAGATGAAAGGGGGTTAAGGATTTGGCCTTCCTTTTTTGTACTGTAAAGGTACCATAAGCTGTTCAATAAACTTGTTTAACTTGTTAAACTTGTTAAACTTTTCAGATCACATACCTGCTGAAGCCATTGGGAAACACTGCCTGCAACAATTATTTTTTAACAAATTCAAGACTGAATTTCACTACTTTTGCGGTGTCATGTTATACGATTATTTCATACTCTGCTACTATCGACTCTGATAATCCAAGTTTTGACCAATTAGGCAGCTGCAACCTGTAGCCAGTGTGCTGTTGTCGTCGTCGTCGGTCTTGTTGTTGTTGTTGTTGTTCTTGTTGTTGTTCTTGTTGTTGTTGTTGTTGTTGTTCTTGTTCTTGTTCTTGTTGTTCTTGTCGTTGTTCCTGTTGTTGATGCTGTTGTTGTTGTTGCTGTTGTTGTTGTTGCTGCTGTTGCTGTTGTTGTTTTTGTTGTTGTTGTTGTTGTTGTTGTTGTTTACGCTATATTTATTACACTCCAGGATGTTGACTGTCTCTGGTGACTTCTAGAAGTAAGTGAACTCCACCTCTATCTTTTGGCTTCTTGTGTTCCCGCTCCGTTATCATTTCCTACTCGGGCACTTTGTGTTTCCCTTGTGTCGGTGACAGAGCTCTCTGTGTCCTCATCAACTCACACTATAGTGGATGTAGTTCTAGCTCTGGCTATTTAAATATAGAATTGTCTTCATTGTAAAATGTATTTTCTCAACAGCTCACATACTTCCCTTCATCTCGCCTTCCTAGCAGTCTCATTGTCAAGACACATTGCTATAAGATACATTGCTGTGAGACACATTGCTGTGAGACACATTGCTGTAAGACACATTGCTGTAAGACACATTGTTGTAAGACACACTGAGGTAGAAATCATACTTTAGTCAGAGGCGGGTATTACTCGTCATTGGCGTCATCAACACCTCTTTGTCAACCAAAGCTTCAGAACACGTTTGTGTGCCTGAACTTACAACCAAGCGAATTCTCACACCCAATATTTCCCCTCTCATCTTCCTCCATGCAGCCTAATTATTGCATACTTTTTCTGTCTTCCACCCACTGTTTTATATTGCTGTCACGCCTCTGACTTTGACATTTTTATGCCCTTTTTCTTCCTTTCAAACTTCAAACGTGAAAGGACAAAAGAGCGGGTGGAAATCAGATTTGGATTTAGGCTAAACACCGCACAATGGATCGGGAGTAAACGTCTGTGAAGAGAACAATAAGGTAGCTCTCCAAAATTTACATCACTCCACAATGAAATCTCTCGTCAACCAAAAGAAAAAGTGATATTTGAGTGGCGAAAAATCGACAGGCAAAGAAAAAGTAATATTTAATCACTTCATATCAATCAATCAACGACATAACAATTCCATCTTATCGTGGGCAACCTGGCACAATGGGCCATTGATTTTAGGCTTTCCCAAATCGTTCTCAGCTGGCCAACAATGGCGCAGGCCCCGCCTTATCTGCGCATGTGTTGGAATACTGTGTACGGCTTGCATTGTGAACTACCACCAACCGTTTCTTTTGTGAACCGACTCAAACAAGAGCCCGGCTCGATCATTCTCTCTCCATGAAGGTCAAAATCTTTCTGGTAAACAAAACTTTACTCGGATGCTTTTTTTTTTTACCCTTTTGTCACATCCTGAGCATCTAGGTAGGATGCATTCCACAGAGGGCTGGTCTCACAGTGACTCTTAGGGAGGTAACAGAGAGCTTTTATTGTCACGTTCCTATCTTCTACAGATCATCGAGGTAAAGACAGGCATGTACTTATGGCATTTCCTGATGTTAGGATCACTGCATGTTACGACCTGAACGTGAACTTCACACGTGATTCTAGTGTTGTCAAGTGTGATAGTATGATTGTAATACCAGGAAATGTAGTCTGTACATGTCTACTATGAAAATTATGAGACCTGAACTAACCGTATATATGTAGCACTGGGATGTCACGTAGCTTTTCGCTTGCCCATTACAGAGCTAGTTTTGTAGGGTAAGATAGAGAGAAATAAACAGCGCTCGCCGTAGTGGATCAAAGAGGACATTATTGGACAGTGATATCAGTGGATTAGAGGAAACATAGGTTTATGTTGCCTGATTTCTCGTCACGATAATGCTTACGGTGAGCTCTGTCCGTTCTTTCTTGTCCTTCTTTTTTCTCTCGTCCTATAGCAAAAAACAAATGTACAGAGCACGGTAAGGCAGTAAAGACTTCAGTCTCCTTGGTTCCTCCATGAATATCTCAAGTTATATCAGCAGCATTTCAACATGGAGTTGTTGTCCGCTTACAAACAAGTAAAACAGATGGAAGCTGGTCATTTATCCACAGAACAGAGTTGTACCTCTGTTTTAATGTCAACTGGCTGAACACTTTCCATGGATTGGCCTACGAGAGTTTCTGTCAGCTTCACGGCATCATCATAAGGAAGAATAAAGTGAACAAAAAAAGAAGAAACAGACCACTTGGTATGCCTAATATTCATGATAGAAATAACTAAATGCCCAGAAGTACGGAGTAAAGGGCATTGTGAACTCTGATGCCACCCAGCTGAGGTGCCCCCGTGCTACACGGACAGATCTAGGGTTGGAGTGGNGGGGGGGGGGGGGGGGGGGGAGTGGAGTGGAGAGGACAACCAAAGTCATGTCCTATCTAAGTGCACTTATCCTACAATTCTTATAACAAAATTATTTTGATCAGATCTTTTAAGGAATTTGGGCTCATAACACCAACTGTACGTTCTAGTGTTATGCTCGACTCAGAATCTTGCAAGCATGACTTTTAAAGAGCCCATTGCCGTCGCATCACTGCATACTTTCATTCCCCTAGGTTCAATGCACAAAATGACCTTTTCCTGGGGTCCCACGGGACCATCTGGGGCCAAGGATAGACATCTCATGGATCTTTCCTCGTTATTTGCGGATGACTTGGCAAGTTTGAGACCCTTTCAGTAAGCGGTGAAAATTTCTATACTGGAAAACCCACAAAGCCAACCATAGATCTTCCTACTCATATTTATAAGATATTAATACTAATAACAAGAGTAACGCAAAACAAAACGCCACCTGTCGAGTAGAACATAAATAATAGGCTACAAAATTCTTCTTATGTAACTAGAGACCAGAGCTTGGACTTGAGAACACAGACTGAACTACACAACATTAAGTCTCTAGAGTCTGGGTCTAGTCTGTATTTTGCACAAGCTGACGACACTAGGGACACACTAGGACACACCGGGGATTCTGGGTCTTTCAACTGAATGTTGTTCTGGTAGACTGGTCTAATCCTCTTGATGTATGTATTATCTTGCTGCTATTGAGTTTCCTCAGTAAGAAGACGATGAGATTAGTGAGAATGTTATCACAATAGATTATTTTAAGTCGTTGTTCCCTGAACCATTACATCTGTTTTTTTTAACGTTAATTTTTTTTCTACATCATGTGAGCTAAAAACAACAACAACAATAAAAATAATAGCAATAATAACAACAGCAACAATAAAAATAATAGCAATAATAATAACAACAACAACAACAACAACAATAAAAATAATAGCAACAACAACAACAATAAAAATAATAGCAATAATAACAACAATAAGAATAATAGCAACAACAACAATAAAAATAATAACAATAATAACGATAATAATAACAATAACAATATCAATAATGCAGTCTGTAAATCTCCTATCCAGGCTTGTGCCCGCTGACGGGACTTCACACTTTTATTACCCCAGCAAGTCAGATCACTCTAGGACTTTCTCAATTCTCTGAGGAGCATATCATGCCGCTACTATTTACCAACGCCAATCGCTAGTATTCTGATACTGTCTTTCATTGCCTATAGCTAGGTATCCGTTTTACAGACATGTGGGCTGAGGAAAATTTGAAAGAATGACTTCCCAAGATAGTGAAACAACATAATCATTATTATGGTGGGAATAGAACCCATGACATTTAGATCTTGAGTCCAACGCTGTAACCATTCAGCCACTCCACACATTGTCAGTCACAACCTCCTCAGTCACTTGATGTCTTAAACTTTTCAGATTCTACACTCAGGAACAAATCCCTTAATATGATCAAAACCTTAAACAATAATGATGCCGACACGATGAAACTATCAAGTTATCGAACAATAACCCCATTGCCTTCTTCCTCCTTCCCCATCCCATAACTTTTCAGAAGCTTTCATTTTACATTCATTACTTTGTGATTATAACTCACTTCATAGTGGAGAAGATGGCTGAACTATTATTGTACACAGTTTATATTAACATCCGTCTTGAGGCAAAAGATCGTATCAAAATCTATAAATTTTCCAGACTGCTTTTTCATGACCTCGGAACTGTTGATAATGTCAGAATGTGATGTTCACATAAAATAATAATAACTATAATGTATATATATATATATATATATATTTAGAGGTAGAAGGTGAGTAAACACAAACAGATGTGCTCACACAAAGCAGAAGGGAAGCTGGAAGTCGTAGGATGTCTTGTTTACCAACATGTCTTTGGTGAGATCATGACTGAATTAAATGGGTGAGGGTTCCTTTTGGTGAAAGTTGTCCAAAGGCGCATTCCTTGTTCCCCCCTCCCCTCCCCACCCCCCCCCCNCCTCCCCTCCCCACCCCCGCCCCCGTACTCTGTTACAATACACTCCCACCTTCGGCTGTCGCATAGACTTGTTCTCAGTGTGCATTTAAACCCTTCCCTAGACACATTTCGTGGATCCGCCCTGATCACTAGTTACTCGTGCATGTAGTGGCACTGGTGACGTAGTTCACTGACATGTTGTTTTGGTTGCTGTTCACTAAAAAGTAAACCCTCTTCCCTAGCCAAAGTTGGAAACTCTAAAAATAACTTGCTGAAATGAGAAAAGAGAAAAATGGCCGCGTGGTTGTCTACAGACAGACGTCTCTTCCTGATTCCGAACAAAGGCCAAGTGATGAATCCATATCCAGAGGTCGCCGGTTTGAGTCTCACCACGCCCCCATTACTGTATAAATGATTGTTCGCGAATGAAGCTTTACTCACGAAAAGTATTTCCCGCGAAAAAAAAAGATTCGTTTCAAAAATGTTCAAAGCTCATTAGTAAAACGTGTGTATATCAGTCTGTGAACAGGTAAATATTTCAAGGGAAACGGAAATGCTCTCATTTGAGTTCAACCATTTGGACTGCATCGATTAACATAATGTTTCTCTATCAAAATGAACATGGACTGCCAAAATCAATGTTTTATCGGCAGTCTTGTAATTTCATTTGGGATTACTCAACAATTATGCCCTCAGACCCACATGATAAAATCGTCATAGGGGAACCGCGAAAATTAAATCCTAACAAAAAGCATTTTCCATGCCGACCTTTTGAGAAATTAATATCCTCGCCAAAAATCTACTTCCCGCTTTTTACAACAATTAGATCCCGCAGGAAAAAAGAAAACTTATGCAGTATTTTCATGATTGCTCTGTCCTCAGCAATTTGTTTTTCCAACATATTTCCATATCCCTGCTATTTTGTGTGAGCACAGTATGTGTGTCTGTCAGTTCACTGTTGATCTTCTCAGTTCCTCCTTGCATGGCTCTTCAAGAATAGTAGCAGAGCTGGAGTCGGAGGTTATTCAGTTGACCATCAGGATGGGCGCCATGGTAACTGTCTCTGTTGACGTTGTCTTCTGTGTCCAGTAGCATAAACTCCTCCACCACACTCAGCCCGGCCACCTGCTGGCACCGGCCACCGTACCTGTACAGGTAGAAGGGAGAAGATGTCGGTAACTTCATGACAGTGTCGGGAGACCCGTCAGACCGACAACAGTAATACACATCGGAGCCGACGTCGACGGTCCTGTCAGGGTGAATGGGTGACGCCCCTCCGCTGTAGCCTTCGTCTTCCTCGTCATATCGGATGTAGCCGGAGTAGAATCCGACCGGACAGAAATTGTCCATCCTGTTGATGCAGTAGGAGCCACTAGGCCAAATCTCGTCTCCAGTGTACTGTGAGACAGCCATACAGAAGCGCTGGTACATGAAGTTCTTTCCACCTTCCTCGCCCTGAACAGGTGTGGCCAGGTGAGAGGAACTCGACACCTCGTCATGATTATTTTTCAGAACAGAGGACTCCGTGTGGAACTTGATGAAGCCCGTGGTCCAGCCAACCTCCTTAGTGTCTGACGGGCAGCCAGCCTCGGGTTTGAGCAGAGCGTAAGATCCCTGTGGCCAACTTAAAGTGTTGACTATAGAGATCCCACCATTTGTGGTCAACTGGTGTAGCGTGCTGTTGACTTCTTCCAGCTTCTCAAGAAGATCATCCGTGGCGTTCTTCATAGACACCTGCAGCTGGTTAGACAGCTGCTTTTCGAGGTCGTTCATCATGGCCCCTATCAAACTGAGCAGATCTTCATGAGCCTGGGTGGCGTTGTACAACTGGTTGGACAGGGAGTTGATCGTCTCAGTCAGGGATGCCAGTTTGGTCTCCATGTCTTTTCTCTGGTCCTCCAAGTCATTGTGGAACTCCAGTTTTAGTTTGTTGACGATGTCCAGAACTTCTTTAGCAGTAACGTTATGCTGAACGATGACGATTATTGGTGTCTTTAGCATTGCCACATCCTGATTGGCTTTAAACCCTATTACATCACATCGATACTGTCCAGCCGTTTGGTTGGTGGCGGTTGGCCAAGTGACCTTGATAAAAGTGTCGTTCATAGTCCCAATGTGACCCGTAGCCAGGACGCTTGGATCGGTGTGGACGATTGGGTCAAAGTTCAACATTTCCGCCAGAGTGATCCAGTGATTATCTACTAGCTTAAGGATTCGTATTCTAGAGATGTCCACTATATCGTTGGTAGTGGATTCATCGTTCATGCACTGCAGTGTCACGTTGACGGAAACGGATATATCGATGACGTTTGGGTTGGCTTCTAGGCGGATAGCTGGCGTGAGGACCAGAACATCCAACACATATAGCGATAACAATGTGGCTGAGTACAACTTCTGTATAACGAAAGACAAAAAGAAACAAGTCGATTACACTCTCTGCTATAAAGTTTACTTGAAAATCTAAAGAGAATTATAAAAGAAAAGATAAAGTTGACTGGAAAATCTAAAGAGACTTATAAAAGAAAAGATAAAGTTGACTTGAAAATCTAAAGAAAATTATACAAGAAAAGATAAAGGTTACTTGAAAATCTAAAGAGAATTATAAAAGAAAAGATAAAGTTTACTTGAAAATCTAAAGAGAATTATAAAAGAAAAGATAAAATTTACTTGAAAATCTAAAGAGAATTATAAAAGAAAAAAGTTTTACAGACACTGCTTTCTTTATGGTCTGTAGGTTTCTAAATCTACTTTGATTTTGCCCTAGGCATTTTAAATTTGTTTCCGGATATTAATTATATTCATGATCCCGCTTCTGAGATGTGCACGAAACCAGGTTTATATTCAAGACAAAGCACCACCGAATTACGATGTTTCGGTATGTCAAGCAAGTTCTAAAATCAGTACACAAAAAGAGGCTCCAAGTGTGTGTGTGTGTGTGTGTGTGTGTGTGTGTGTGTGTGTGTGTGTGTGTGTGTGTTTACATATGGATGTCCTCGAAAAACTACGTATCTGACATAGAACATGAGAGAAAATATTACCATGGTTCTGGAGATCCTATGTGAAATCGCTGCCTATGATAAACACCAACAAGTGAACTGGACAGTCGCTGAAGTCTACACGTGAATGACAACTGACAGTAAAACTGGACCCTGTCCCAGCCGTGTCTTATCTTAAGAGTTGAGTGTACCAGGAGTCCCGGATGTTGACGGCTATTGTGAACTGCTACCAAGATGGTGTAACGACAACCAGGTTGTGTAACATTCATTATCTGTGAGTAAACCTGTCCATTCATAGTCCAGTCTGTGTGTCATTATCTAGGACTGGTCATGGGAAAATGTTCCGGTCAGTCTTTAGCCTTCTCCAGAGATCACGTGACAAAGAGTAAACTGAGACACTTTGCGGACACCAAGCTCACACTCCGTAAAAAGTCGTATAACTTAAGCAATCAGAGTGTTGACATACTGCAACTTGCGATGACGTATTGGATTTAGGCACCACTTTCTATCATGTGTTTTGAGCTGGTCTTTACTACATGTAGTTGTTGTCCTGTTTTTCTTCCTGATGTTATAGTACTGTATTCCTGTCTCAAGGATATTGCACATATTGAATTTAACAACAAAAAACAAACGGATGTTGCGGGTTCCAATCTCTCTCGAGCAAGGAAAAAAAGTCAACAGCAGGACAGTAGGACATCAAGACAGTAGGACATCAAGGCAGTAGGACATCAGGACAGTAGGACATCAGGACAGTAGGACATCAAGACAGTAGGACATCAAGGCAGTAGGACATCAGGACAGTAGGACATCAAGGCAGTAGGACAACAAGACAGTAGGACATCAAGACAGTAGGACATCAAGACAGTAGGACATCAAGACAATGGGACATCAAGACAGTAGGAAATCGTGATCAAAATGTGGCCCAGACCCTTCGCAGTGCCAGGAAGTCAGGAAACCAAACCATTACGGGGCTATCATCTTCTGAAGATCTTCTGCTGGCTCGCTCTCCGAGCATGAGTTTTCCTGGCCATACAGGACAGCTTGATTTACGTTGCAATAATTTCACTTCTCACAAAGATATTAGTCTTACTCCCGGGTGACATTAGCTAAGCAACCGCAGAATTTCAATAAATCTAAATCTGATTATGTAGAGAAGGATTTGAACTCCCATCCGTCAGCTCCATGCGTGTAGCGTTAAACAAACAATATCGATGGTGAAGAAAGCGAAAGAGGGAAAATACAACATCGCCATGTTATTTTTGCACTTAAGACTTTGTCCGTGCCTATTATGAGAAGCCCCAAAGTTTAAGTGCGTTTTAAGGTCCACACCACTTACCGCACAATGGCACGGTCGGCAACAATCACTGTTGTTTACTGGCTAATCAATTTGTGCAGTAATGGAAGCTGAAAATAAACCATTTCTCTGGTGAAAGAGCTACCTGGGCCAGAGAATGGGAATCTATGAAGTTTTTCTCACAAAACACTGGGACGGCTTGACGCTTAATGATTTGTACCGACCAAGAAAAGAACAGCCAACAATGGGCATTTTTACGCTTTGGTGATATGTTTTGTCTCCATCTCGACTGCCGGCATTGTTTATCGTTGCACATTGTTACAAGGCGATTGCTGGTAATCAATCAATCAATGCATCGATCACGTGCTTAAAAAATGGATCTGATGACGGCTGTTCATTTCCAGGAGATGTGGCAATGTCAGCGGCTACCACAATACAACAGAGACAGAAAGATTAGGAGCCGTCGGGTGCAGAATTCTGTGGTGTAGTTTGTCACTTCCGGTTCAAGTTGAGTTATTCTGTATGTGATTTAACTAGATCTAGTCCATGCAGATTCTATGCAGCTAAAATGTAGTGCTTTAAAAAACCTGCAGGGATCTACTTTGTGTTGAAGGAAAAGATTTTCATGCGTAAACCAAACTGACCATTGTGTTGATTTTGATTATTCAGGAGTTACGAGATCTATTCTTTCCGATAAAGCTGGGAAAAAAAACCAAACCGAGATTTCCATAAGATTAAAATAGGACCGCACACTTTTTATTTACTTCTGACCTCTGATTTCAGCTCCAATCTTTCTTCATCCCTAACTATAAACATTACTCTGTCATTCACCCTTTCAAGGCTCACTTTGAAGACAACAATACGGGATTGTTTGTCCTGGATGGCTCTGATTCCGAAAGTTACAGACTTCTAATTGGATGAAAATAGCATGATGTCATATGCGTTAGGAAGAGAGTAAAAAAATATGTCCTTTGGACTGATTATGGAGAATGGGCCCTAGATATGTGAACCTGCCTGCGAATTAGTTTGCATTCTCTCCTGATTTTGAACACTAAACCTGAAGTTTGGGTCATTCACTTCGGCTTTGGTGTGGCCTACTGTATGGAGAACTGTCTTGTCGTTAAGGAAACTAGTTGGCTTGTTTACACCTTTCGATGTATCGGTTCGTGGTTCGGAAACGAAATGAAAAGCATCATTTTTAATAAGCTCGTTGAATTCTGCAAACTATTAAAGAAGACTTTAAGATTGTGGAATTTCTTGTAAGTGATAGTAGAGAAAACAGTTCATTGGCTCAAAGAGGGAAATCGGATTAGGCGTGTGTAACCTTAAGGTGAATTGTGAACTGGGCTATTAATTTTATAGAAACTCCTAAAGTTCAAAGACTGACACGGCAATATTTGTCTCAATGTCAAAACTATCCACATAGGACTCCTCCATTTTCGAATCAAAAACAAACAAAAAAACAATAAAAACCGCCTTCAGATTATAAAATATTGCATGTCTCTTATTTCTCAGGCTCCTGACGGAGAATGAAAGTGAAGAGAGATGTAGGTGATAAACGGAAGACATGCTGGGAGGAGTTAAGAATCAACTGAAATAATAATTAGATTCAGAAATAGCACCAGGCCGTGAGTCAAAATAATAAAAAAAAAATAATTAAATGGCACGAGGTTAAAACCTCATTCTCAAAAGAGAAAAAAAATCACATGCTTTATTATATTCTTTTTATACGGGTACATTGACTAAATTTAATTCTACTTAAACATCCCCTCTTTTTTTCACACATATTTGATTAGGGTTATAGGTGACTTTACAATCCAAGACCTGATCTTTAGACTGACGTAAACTATTTTGAAGACGTATCAATATTCGTTCACTAGTGTAATTCAGAAGACAGACACTGAGACAGCCACAGATATGGAGACACAGAAAGAATAAAGAGATGAATATCTTGGAAGAAGTTGGTTTAGTGAGTTGTTTATAGATGATCTCGTCAAGACGTTTCTCTAGATGACGGTTAAACAGGTCACGGTTAACGCATGACCAGAAATTGCAATTTTTTATTTTATTTACCTTTTCTCATGCACCCGGGCGAGACCGTTTTGTTAAACTTTCCGATCCATATTTTTCCTTTTTACCTGCAGACGAAACAGAACACGTTCACTCACAAAAATAAAAATATGAGAAGATAGTGAGAGATAGAGGTACAAAGGAACAAAAGAAATGAGGGTGGGTGGGGAAGGGCTGTGGGTAGGGAGTTTTCGGTGAACCTTAAACGTACTCGTCATAATTGTTATTATGAAGTGCCGTGACAGATGTTTGACACTTTCAGATACAATACAGCCAACTAACTGGAACGGTAGACAGCAGTTATGTTCTCTTCCACTCTTCCGTGGCCAGATGACAATGGATTATTTCCCCCTGTCTGTTCTTAGTGGATTTGATTTATCTCCGCCATTTTCTATGCTGTTCCCAGGCTGGCTTGAGATGGCGACATGGAAGAGGGGAGGGTAGCACGACGGAGGGAAGAAGAAGGAGAAAAGGAGGCAGGAGAAGAAATGAAAAGATTGGTAAAACAAAATGTTAATCTGCTAAAGTTATTCAACTTGTCAAATTATTGGAGAAGTCTAAGTTAGCGGACAGGCGAGAAATGGCTCCAAGAAGAATGTCATTGAGACCACGCTGGTTCAATCGATCAGTTCATCAAGGTTTTGTAGTATCTTGTTCTCCGTTAACAAACCAACCCTGCCAACATCCACATGAGAAAGGGATTAACTGATCACATAAGCTATCCCCCCCC